>VHIU01000777.1:0-38883 GCA_010577795.1 Isatis tinctoria | reverse complement strand
GACCCTATATGCTTTCTAAGCTTTTATAAGGTACACATTAAAGTGCTCTTTTGAACACAAACTTGTATCCCATGGTTTGCGTTCTATCTTTATAAGAAGGTTTGCGAAAATAGTTTTGTTTGTAACCTCATAGGATATTTTTTGACCCCAAATATGCTTTCTAAGCATTTACAAGGTACACATTAAAGTGCTCTTTTGGAACAGAAACTTGTATCCCATGGTTCGCGTTCTATCTTTGTAAGAAGTTTTGCGAAAATAGTTTTGTTTGGAAACCTCATAGGAGAATTTTGGACCCCAAATATGCTTTCTAAGCTTCTGCAAGGTACACATTAAATTTGCTCTTTTGGAACAAAAACTTGTATCCCATGCTTCGCATTCTATCTTTATAAGATGTTTTGCGTCAATAGTTTTGTTTAAAAACCTCATGGGACAATTTTTGGACACCAGATAGCTTTCTAAGCTTTTCTAAGGTACACATTAAAATGCTCTTTCGAACACAAACTTGTATCACATGCTTCGCGTTCTATCTTTATAAGAAGTTTTGCGAAAATAGTTTTGTTGGAAACCTCATAATAGACATTTTTTGGACCCCAAATATGCTTTCTAAGCTTTTAGAAGGTACACATTAAAGTGCTCTATTGGATACAAACTTGTATCCCATGCTTCGTGTTCTATCTTATAAGAAGTTTTGCGAAAATAATTTTGTTTAGAAACCTCATAGGAATATTTTGGACCCCAAATATGCTTTCTAAGCTTTTATAAGGTACACATTGAAGTGCTCTTTGAAACACAAACTGTATCCCATGATCTGCGTTCTATCTTCATAAGAAGTTTTGCGAAAATAGTTTTGTTTAGAAACCTCATAGGACGTTTTTTGGACCCCAAATATGCTTTCTAAGCTTTTTTTAGGGTACACATTAAAGTGCTCTATGGAACACAAACTTGTATCTCATGCTTCGCTTCTTCTTTATAAGACGTTTTGCGAAAATAGTTTTGTTTAGAAATCTCATAGGACATTTTTGGACCCCAAATATGCTTCTAAGCTTTTATATGGTACACATAAAGTGCTCTTTTGGAACACAAACTTGTATCCATGGTTCGTGTTCTATCTTTATAAGAAGTTTTGCGATAATAGTTTTGTTTGGTAAGCTCATAGGACATTTTTGGACCCCAAATATGCTTTCTAAGCTTTTATAAGGTACACATTAAAGTGCTCTTTGGAACACAAACTTGTATCCCAGGGTTCGCGTTCTATCTTTATAAGAAGTTTTGCGAAAATAGTTTTGTTTGGAAACGTCATAGGACAATTTTTGGACCCCAAATATGTTTTTAGCTTCTACAAGGTACACATTAAAATGCTCTTTTGGAACACAAACTTGTATCCCATGCTTCGTGTTCTATGCTTATAAGACGTTTTGCGAAAATATTTTGTTTAGAAACCTCATAGGACAATTTTGGGACCCCAAATATGCTTTCTAAGATTTTCTAAGGAACACATTAAAATGCTCTTTTGGAACACAAACTTGTATCACATGTTCGCGTTCTATCTTTATAAGAAGTTTTGCGAAAATAGTTGTGTTAGGAAACCTCATAGGACATTTTTTGGACTCCAAATATGCTTTCTAAGGTTTTATAAGTACACATTAAAGTGCTCTTTTGGAACGAAAACTTGTATCACATGCTTCGCGTTCTATCTTTATAAGAAGTTTTACGAAAATAGTTTTGTTTGGAAACCTCATAGGACATTTTTTGGACACCAAATATGTTTTCTAAGGTTTTATAAGGTACACATTAAAGTGCTCTTTTGGAACGAAAAGTTGTATCACATGCTTCGCGTTCTATCTTTATAAGAAGTTTTGCGAAAATAGTTTTGTTTGGAAACCTCATAGGAATTTTTTGGACCCCAAATATGCTTTCTAAGCTTTTAGAAGGTACACATTAAACTGCTCTATTGGATACAAACTTGTATCCATGCTTCGTGTTCTATCTTTATAAGAAGTTTTGCGAAAATAATTTTGTTTAGAACCTCATAGGACATATTTTGGACCCCAAATATGCTTCTAAGCTTTTATAAGGTACACATTAAAGTGCTCTTTTGAAACACAAACTTGTATCCCATGATCTGCGTTCTATCTTTATAAGAAGTTTTGCGAAAATAGTTTTGTTTAGAAACCTCATATGACATTTTTTGGACCCCAAATATGCTTTCTAAGCTTTTCTATGGTACACATTAAATTGCTCTTTTGGAACACAAACTTGTATCCCAATGCTTCGCGTTCTTTCTTTATAAAACGTTTTGCGAAAATAGTTTTGTTTAGAAATCTCATAGGACATTTTTTGGACTCAAATATGCTTTCTAAGCTTTTATATGGTACACATTAAAGTGCTCTTTTGGAACACAAACTTGTATCCCATGGTTCGCGAGGCTATCTTTATAAGAAGTTTTGTGATAATAGTTTTGTTTGGCAACCTCATAGGACATTTTTTGGACCCCAAATATGCTTCTAAGCTTTTATAAGGTACACATTAAAGTGCTCTTTTGGAACACAAACTTGTATCCCATGGTTCGCGTTCTATCTTTATAAGAAGTTTTGCGAAAATAGTTTTGTTTGGAAACGTCATAGGACAATTTTGGACCCCAAATATGCTTCTAAGCTTTACAAGGTACACATTAAAATGCTCTTTTGGAAAACAAACTTGTATCCATGCTTCGCGTTCTATGTTTATAAGACGTTTTGCGAAAATAGTTTTGTTTAGAAACCTCACAGGACAATTTTGGGACAAATAATAAGATTTTCTAAGATTTTATAATTTACACATTAAATGCTCTTTTGGAACACAAACTTGTATCACATGCTTCGCGTTCTATCTTTATAAGAGTTTTGCGAAAATAGTTTTGTTTGGAAACCTCATAGGACATTTTTTGGACTCCAAATATGCTTTCTAAGGTTTTATAAGGTACACATTAAAGTGCTCTTTTGGAACGAAATCTTGATCACATGCTTCGCGTTCTATCTTATAAGAAGTTTTGCGAAAATAGTTTTGTTTGGAAACCTCATAGGACATTTTTTGGACTCCAAATATGCTTCTAAGGTTTTATAAGGTACACATTAAAGTGCTCTTTTGGAACATAAACTTGTATCCTATGCTTCGCGTTCTATCTTGATAAGAAATTTTGAAAAAATAGTTTTGTTGGAAACCTCATAGGACATTTTTTGGACCCCAAATATGGTTTTAAGCTTTTATAAAGTACACATTAAATGCTCTTTTGGAACAGAAACTTGTATCCCATGCTTCCTTTTATATCTTATAAGAAGATTTGCGAAAATAGTTTTTTTTGAAACCTCATAGGACATTTTTTGGACCCCAAATATGCTTTTAAGCTTTTATAAGGTACACATTAAAATGCTCTTTTGGAACACAAACTTGTACCACATGCTTCACGTTCTATCTTTATAAGAAGTTTTGCGAAAATAGTTTTGTTTAAAAACCTCATAGGACATTTTTTGGACCTATATGCTTTCTAAGCTTTTATAAGGTACACATTAAAGTGCTCTTTTGGAACACAAACTTGTATCCCATGGTTTGCGTTCTATCTTTATAAGAAGTTTTGCGAAAATAGTTTTGTTTGGTAACCTCATAGGACATTTTTTGACCCCAAATATGCTTTCTAAGCTTTTATAAGGTACACATTAAAGTGCTCTTTTGGAACACAAACTTGTATCCCATGGTTCGCGTTCTATCTTTGTAAGAAGTTTTGCGAAAATAGTTTTGTTTGGAAACCTCATAGGACAATTTTTGGACCCCAAATATGCTTTCTAAGCTTCTACAAGGTACACATTAAAATGCTCTTTTGGAACAAAAACTTGTATCCCATGCTTCGCATTCTATCTTTATAAGATGTTTTGCGAAAATAGTTTTGTTTAGAAACCTCATAGGACAATTTTTGGACACCAGATATGCTTTCTAATCTTTTCTAAGGTACACATTAAAGTGCTCTTTTGGAACACAAACTTGTATCACATGCTTCGCGTTCTATCTTTATAAGAAGTTTTGCGAAAATAGTTTTGTTTGGAAACCTCATAGGACATTTTTTGGACCCCAAATATGCTTTCTAAGGTTTTATAAGGTACACATTAAAGTGCTCTTTTGGAACGAAAACTTGTATCACATGCTCGCGCTCTATCTTTATAAGAAGTTTTGTGAAAATAGTTTTGTTTGGAAACCTCATAGGACATTTTTGGACCCCAAATATGCTTTCTAAGCTTTTAGAAGGTACACATTAAAGTGCTCTATTGGAATACAAACTTGTATCCCATGCTTCGTGTTCTATCTTATAAGAAGTTTTGTGAAAATAATTTTGTTTAGAAACCTCATAGGACATTTTTGGATCCCAAATATGCTTTCTAAGCTTTTATAAGGTACACAGTAAAGTGCTCTTTTGAAACACAAACTTGTATCCCATGATCTGCGTTCTATCTTTATAAGAAGTTTTGCGAAAATAGTTTGTTTAGAAACTTCATAGGACGTTTTTTGGACCCCAAATGCTTTCTAAGCTTTTTATGGTACACATTAAAATGCTCTTTTGGAACACAAACTTGTATCCCATGCTTCACGTTCTATCTTTATAAGAAGTTTTGCGAAAATAGTTTTGTTTAAAAACCTCATAGGACATTTTTTGGACCCTATATGCTTTCTAAGCTTTATAGGTACACATTAAAGTGCTCTTTTGAACACAAACTTGTATCCCATGGTTTGCGTTCTATCTTTATAAGAAGTTTTGCGAAAATAGTTTTGTTTGGTAACCTCATAGGATATTTTTTGACCCCAAATATGCTTTCTAAGCATTTATAAGGTACACATTAAAGTGCTCTTTTGGAACACAAACTTGTATCCCATGGTTCGCGTTCTATCTTTGTAAGAAGTTTTGCGAAAATAGTTTTGTTTGGAAACTCATAGGAGAATTTTTGGAACCCAAATATGCTTCTAAGCTTCTACAAGGTACACATTAAATTGCTCTTTTGGAACAAAAACTTGTATCCCATGCTTCGCATTCTATCTTATAAGATGTTTTGCGAAAATAGTTTTGTTTAGAAACCTCATAGGAAATTTTTGGAACCAGATGCTTTCTAAGCTTTTCTAAGGTACACATTAAAGTGCTCTTTTGGAACACAAACTTGTATCACATGCTTCGCATTCTATCTTTATAAGAAGTTTTGCGAAAATAGTTTTGTTTGGAAACCTCATAGGACATTTTTGGACTCCAAATATGCTTTCTAAGGTTTTATAAGGTACACATTAAAGTGCTCTTTTGGAACGAAAACTTGTATCACATGCTTCGCGCTCTATCTTTATAAGAAGTTTTGTGAAAATAGTTTTGTTGGAAACCTCATAGGACATTTTTGGACCCCAAATATGCTTTTAAGCTTTTAGAAGGTACACATTAAAGTGCTCTATTAGAATACAAACTTGTATCCCATGCTTCGTGTTCTATCTTTATAAGAAGTTTTGTGAAAATAATTTTGTTTAGAAACCTCATAGGACATATTTGGATCCCAAATATGCTTTCTAAGCTTTTATAAGGTACACAGTAAAGTGCTCTTTTGAAACACAAACTTGTATCCCATGATCTGCGTTCTATCTTTATAAGAAGTTTTGCGAAAATAGTTTTGTTTAGAAACTTCATAGGACGTTTTTTGGACCCCAAATATGCTTTCTAAGGTTTTCTATGGTACACATTAAAGTGCTCTTTTGGAACACAAACTTGTATCCCATGCTTCGCGTCTTCTTTATAAGACGTTTTGCGAAAATAGTTTTGTTTGTTAGAAATCTCATATGACATTTTTTGGACCCCAAATATGCTTTCTAAGCTTTTATATGGTACACATTAAAGTGCTCTTTTGGAACACAAACTTGTATCCCATGGTTCGCGTTCTATCTTTATAAGAAGTTTTGCGATAATAGTTTTTTGGTAACCTCATAGGACATTTTTGGACCCCAAATATGCTTTCTAAGCTTTATAAGGTACACATTAAAGTGCTCTTTTGGAACACAAACTTGTATCCCATGGTTCACGTTCTATCTTTATAAGAAGTTTTGCGAAAATAGTTTTGTTTGGAAACGTCATAGGACAATTTTTGGACCCCAAATATGCTTTCTAAGCTTCTACCAGGTACACATTAAAATGCTCTTTTGGAACACAAACTTGTATCTCATGCTTCGCGTTCTATGTTTATAAGAAGTTTTGCGAAAATAGTTTTGTTTAGAAACCTCATAAGACATTTTGGACCCCAAATATGCTTTCTAGGATTTTCTAAGGTAACATTAAATGCTATTTTGGAACACAAACTTGTATCCCATGGTTTGCGTTCTATCTTTATAAGAAGTTTTGCGAAAATAGTTTTGTTTGGTAACCTCATAGGATATATTTTTTGACCCCAAATATGCTTTCTAAGCATTTATAAGGTACACATTAAAGTGCTCTTTTGGAACACAAACTTGTATCCCATGGTTCGCGTTCTATCTTTGTAAGAAGTTTTGCGAAAAATTTTGTTGGAAACCTCATAGGAGATTTTTGGAACCCAAATATGCTTTCTAAGCTTCTACAGATACATTAAATTGCTCTTTTGGAACAAAAACTTGTATCCCATGCTTCGCATTCTATCTTTATAAGATGTTTTGCGAAAATAGTTTTGTTTAGAAACCTCATAGGACAATTTTTGGACACCGATATGCTTTCTAAGCTTTTCTAAGGTACATATTAAGTGCTCTTTTGGAACACAAACTTGTATCACATGCTTCGCGTTCTATCTTTATAAGAAGTTTTGCGAAAATAGTTTTGTTTGGAAACTCATAGGACATTTTTTGGACTCCAAATATGCTTCTAAGGTTTTATAAGGTACACTTAAAGTGCTCTTTTGGAACGAAAACTGTATCACATGCTTCGCGCTCTATCTTTATAAGAAGTTTTGTGAAAATAGTTTTGTTTGGAAACCTCATAGGACATTTTTGGACCCCAATATGCTTTCTAAGCTTTTAGAAGGTACACATTAAAGTGCTCTATTGGAATACAAACTTGTATCCCATGCTTCGTGTTCTATCTTTATAAGAAGTTTTGTGAAAATAATTTTGTTTAGAAACCTCATAGGACATAGTTTGGATCCCAAATATGCTTTCTAAGCTTTTATAAGGTACACATTAAGTGCTCTTTTGAAACAAAACTTGTATCCCATGATCTGCGTTCTATCTTTATAAGAAGTTTTGCGAAAATAGTTTTGTTTAGAAACTTCATAGGACGTTTTTTGGACCCCAAATATGCTTCTAAGCTTTTATATGGTACACATTAAAATGCTCTTTTGGAACACAAACTTGTATCCCATGCTTCAGTTCTATCTTTATAAGAAGTTTTGCGAAAATAGTTTTGTTTAAAAACCTCATAGGACATTTTTTGGACCCTATATGCTTTCTAAGCTTTTATAAGGTACACATTAAAGTGCTCTTTTGGAACACAAACTTGTATCCCATGGTTTGCGTTCTATCTTTATAAGAAGTTTTGCGAAAATAGTTTTGTTTGGTAACCTCATAGGACATTTTTTTGACCCCAAATATGCTTTCTAAGCTTTTATAAGGTACACATTAAAGTGCTCTTTTGGAACACAAACTTGTATCCCATGGTTCGCGTTCTATCTTTGTAAGAAGTTTTGCGAAAATAGTTTTGTTGGAAACCTCATAGGAGAATTGGAAACCCAAATATGCTTTCTAAGCTTCTACAAGGTACACATTAAAATGCTCTTTTGGAACAAAAACTTGTATCCCATGCTTCGCATTCTATCTTTATAAGATGTTTTGCGAAAATAGTTTTGTTTAGAAACCTCATAGGACAATTTCTGGACACCAGATATGCTTTCTAATCTTTTCTAAGGTACACATTAAAATGCTCTTTTGGAACACAAACTTGTATCACATGCTTCACGTTCTATCTTTATAAGAAGTTTTGCGAAAATAGTTTTGTTTGGAAACCTCATAGGACATTTTTTGGACTCCAATATGCTCTAAGGTTTTATAAGGTACACATTAAAGTGCTCTTTTGGAACGAAAACTTGTATCACATGCTTCGCGCTCTATCTTTATAAGAAGTTTTTTGAAAATAGTTTTGTTTGGAAACCTCATAGGACATTTTTGGACCCCAAATATGCTTTCTAAGCTTTTAGAAGGTACACATTAAAGTGCTCTTTAGAATACAAACTTGTATCCCATGCTTCGTGTTCTATCTTTATAAGAAGTTTTGTGAAAATAATTTTGTTTAGAAACCTCATAGGACATATTTTGGATCCAAATATGCTTTCTAAGCTTATAAGGTACACAGTAAAGTGCTCTTTTGAAACACAAACTTGTATCCCATGATCTGCGTTCTATCTTTATAAGAAGTTTTGCGAAAATAGTTTTGTTTAGAAACTTCATAGGACGTTTTTTAGACCCCAAATATGCTTTCTAAGCTTTTCTATGGTACACATTAAAGTGCTCTTTTGGAACACAAACTTGTATCCCATGCTTCGCGTTCTTCTTTATAAGACGTTTTGCAAAAATAGTTTTGTTTAGAAATCTCATAGGACATTTTTTGGACCCCAAATATGCTTTCTAAGCTTTTATATGGTACACATTAAAGTGCTCTTTTGGAACACAAACTTGTATCCCATGGTTTGCGTTCTATCTTTATAAGAAGTTTTGCGATAATAGTTTTGTTTGGTAACCTCATAGGACATTTTTTGGACCCCAAATATGCTTTCTAAGCTTTTATAAGGTACACATTAAAGTGCTCTTTTGGAACACAAACTTGTATCCCATGGTTCGCGTTCTATCTTTATAAGAAGTTTTGCGAAAATAGTTTTGTTTGGAAACGTCATAGGACAATTTTTGGACCCCAATATGCTTTCTAAGCTTCTACAGGTACACATTAAAGCTCTTTGGAACACAAACTTGTATCCCATGCTTCGCGTTCTATGTTTATAAGACGTTTTGCGAAAATAGTTTTGTTTAGAAACCTCATAAGACAATTTTTGGACCCCAAATATGCTTTCTAGGATTTTCTAAGGTACACATTAAAATGCTATTTTGGAACACAAACTTGTATCACATGCTTCGCGTTCTATCTTATAAGAAGTTTTGCGAAAATAGTTTTGTTTGGAACCTCATAGGACATTTTTTGGACTCCAAATATGCTTTCTAAGGTTTTATAAGGTACACATTAAAGTGCTCTTTTGGAACGAAAACTTGTATCACATGCTTCGCGTTCTATCTTTATAAGAAGTTTTGCGAAAATAGTTTTTTTTGGAAACCTCATAGGACATTTTTGGACTCCAAATATGCTTTCTAAGGTTTTATAAGGTACACATTAAAGTGCTCTTTTGGAACATAAACTTGTATCCTATGCTTCGCGTTCTATCTTTATAAGAAGTTTTGCAAAAATAGTTTTGTTTGAAAATGAGGTGAACCAAGGTTTGAACCAAGATTCGTGGGAGATGGGATCCTGAAAGCTGTCGTACAACTCTCTCTTTCCGGATCAATGGGTGGATGATGACGTGAAGTGGTAGATTGATGGATCCTAGGCCAATTGGTCGTACAACTCTCCTTGGCTAGAACGATGGTGGAACGGTTTGAGGGATTGATTGAAGACCGCCACAAAACTCGGTGTTGAAGAGCTTTGATAAGTCAAATTGCTCAAAGTTGATTTCACACAACTTCAAGACTTTGAATACAAGATTTTCCAATAAGAAAACTCCGGTTTGTTTATTAGATATGAGGTAAAAATACACTGCTGCGTATGAGGGCCTTATAAAGAAGCCATTGCAGCTATTCCCTTCGTGGGGTCTTTGAAACAGATTACACGAAACAAGCAACTAAACAAAGCAAGAAAAAATCGGCTAACATGCCTTTGACTACAAAACACGAAAAGAAAAGAAGGGAAAGAACACTTAATCTGCACACACAAACACACGGTTAATCAGAATCAATTATCATCATGGGAATGATGTTTACCTTAGTTGGCTCCGTGAACGAATTATTGTTCCTTGATCGTTGCATTCGATTGTATCACTTTGTTGACTCCATGAATGATCGTAAATGAATTGATTGCTTCTTGATTGTTGCTTTCGAAGTATTCTTGAAGTGCACCGTTTCACTTAGGCGAAATGCTGAATATGGAAAGCTCTTGATCACGCTGAGGAAGGATTGGCCATTCTCGTCTAAGTTGCTCCTTGGACCGACTTGTATAACATATGCTCCTTTATCCACCGGTTCTTGATCTTCACGAGTGTCTTGTTCTCTAGCTAGCTCTCCTTCAGCTTGGATAGAAGTGATGGCTATTTGATTGAGCTGCTCCGTGATGTGCTCTAGCTCTAGTTGACAGGTTAAGGCTTCCAAAGACTCATTGAACTTTTCTCTCATGTTGATGTGCCTGAACGAGTCAACGGTCCATGTCTCATAACCGGAATCAGTTGAGTTGGATCATCATTGGTGTTGTTACTTATGATGTCCTCATCATTCCCTCCCCCTTGAAAAGATTCTGACCTCAGAATAGCTTCATCTGCATCAAAAGGAGATAAGTCAGAGACATTAAATTAGGAGATACCGTATACTCACCTGGAAGTTCTATTTGATACGCATTGTCATTGATCTTCTTCAAAACTTTGAAAGGTCCATCTCCTCGTGGTGATAACTTGGACTTCCTTTGGTTGGGGAACCTCTCTGATCTCATATGCAACCACACCCAATCTCCTGGTTCAAAGGTAAGCTTCTTGCGTCCTTTGTTGACATACTTCTCGGTCTGCGCATTCTTCTTTTCAATGTTGGCTCGGACTTGCTCATGTATCTTTTTGACAAGCTCCGCTTTTGCTACTCCATCTTGACTGATCATCTGTTCTTTATGAGGAATGGGCAAAAGATCTAAAGGAGTATGTGGTTTAAAGCCATAGACAACTTCAAAAGAGATAGCTTAGTTGTGGAATGAGGAACGCGATTATAACAAATTCAATGAAGGGTAAAATCAAGCCAATTTCTCAATTTTTACCAACCGTTGCCCTTAAAAGGGTGGATAAGGTTCGGTTGACAACTTCAGTCTGTCCATCAGTTTGAGGATGACAAGTGGTGGAGAAGAGGAGCTTTGTTCCCAACTTCCTCCAAAGAGTTCTCCAGAAATGGCTAAGGAACTTGGTGTCCCTATCTGATACAATCGTCCTTGGAATGCCATGATATTTAACTACTTCCTTGAAGAATAAATCAGCAACTTGTGTAGCATCATTCGTTTTGTTGCAAGGAATGAAGTGAGCCATCTTGGAGAAGCGATCCACTACTACGAAGATTGAATCCTTGCTCCTGATGTTTGGCAACCTAATACAAAATCCATAGAATCATCTACCCATGGCATGTTAGGTATAGGTAAAGGAGTATATAAACCATGTGGATGTGACCTGGATTTCGCTTTCAGGCAGTAATGCACTTGGAACAGAATCGCTCCACATCTCTCTTGAGCCGAGGCCAAAAGAATTGCTCCATTATGATGCTCAAGGTCTTGTCTACTCCAAAGTGTCCCATGAGGCCTCCTCCATGTGCTTCTCTTAGTACTAGCTCACGCATGGATCCTTGTGGAATGCACAGCCTCTTATCCCTGAAAAGAAAACCATCTTGCAAGTAGAAGGGACCTAATGCGCCCTTGGTGCATAGTTGGAATGTGTCCTTGAAGTCTGGATCCTCATTGTACAAGTCCTTGATGTGTTCAAAACCCATGATCTTTGCTTCCATCGTAGCTATTAAGGCATGTCTTCTTCTTGAGAGTGCATCAGCTACAATGTTGTCTTTGCCCTTTTTGTACTTAATGATAAGGGAAGGTCTCCACGAATTGCAACCATCTCGCATGTCTCTTCTTAGAGTTGTTTGTCCTCTTAGATACTTAAGAGTCTCATGATCTGTATGAATAACAAACTCTTTAGATAGTAAGTAATGTTGCCAAGTTTCAAGAGACCTTACAAGCGCATATAGCTCTTTGTCATAAGTAGGATAAATTAGTGAAGCTCCATGTAGTTTTTCACTAAAGAATGCACCGGTTGCCTCCTTGAGTTAGGACAGCTCCATCCCTGTTCCTGATGCATCACATTCAATCTCAAAAGTTTTGTCAAAGTCAGGTAAACATAGAACAGGTGAGTGGGTTAAGCGATCCTTAAGCTCCTTGAAAGCTTGTTCTTGTTCTTCTCCCCATTTGAAAGCGATGTCCTTCTTTATAACCGATGTTAATGGGGCAGCAATGGTGCTAAAGTCTCGGACAAATCTTCTATAGAAGCTGGCTAAGCCATGGAAGCTCTAACGTGTCCAATGGTAGTAGGTGTGGCCAGTCCTGAATTGCTTTGATCTTCTTCATCCACACGCAATCCCTGTGAACTAACAACAAAACCTAGAAACACTACTTGATCAGTGCAGAAGGTACACTTCTTGAGGTTGGCATACAAGCCTTCTTGCCTCAGAGTGTCTAACACCTTCTCTAAATGGATCACATGATCCGCCAAACAAGTACTGTAGATAAGAATGTCATCGAAATAAACAACAACAAACTTACAGATGTATGCCCTTAAGACATGGTTCATGAGTCTCATGAACGTACTTGGAGCATTGGTGAGTCCAAATGGCATGACTAACCATTCGTATAAGCCTCTCTTGGTCTTGAAAGCTGTTTTCCATTCATCACCTTCCTTCATTCTCACTTGGTGATAACCGCTTTTAAGATCAATCTTGGAAAAGATTGTTGCTCCACTTAGCTCATCTAGCATATCATCAAGGCGTGGAATGGGATGCCTGTACTTGATGGTGATGTTGTTTTTGCTCTACAATCAACCACATCCTCCAGGTTCCATCTTTCTTTGGTACCAACAGAACTGGTACTGCACAAGGGCTTAAGCTCTCGCGAATGTAGCCCTTAGCCATAAGATCTTGTACTTGTCTCTCTAGCTCTTTGGATTCCTCAGGGTTTACTCTATATGCTGGCCTATTAGGTAGTGGTGCTCCAGGTATGAGGTCTATTTGGTGTTCAATGCCACGAATAGGTGGTAATCCAATGGGAATGTCCTCCGGAAACACATCTTGGAACCGCTTGATGAGTTCATTGATCTCGGTTGGCAGCTCCGATTCTTCTTGACCTGAAAGGAAACTCTCTCTCTAAAGATCATTAGTAGCACCTGTGTTTTAGAATCAATAGCCTTAATAACTGAAGTAGGAGTAACAAAAAGATTAGTTTTACGAGCCTTGTTGGTTTGATTCATAGACTTTTGCATCTCGAATACTTCTTGTGGAGTCAAGGGTGCTAGATTGTGCTTTCGGCTATTGTGACTGAATGAGTAGAAGTTGGTCTTGCCATATGTATGGTGTCCTTGTCGAATTGCCAAGGTCTTCCTAAGAGATATGGCCTGCTTCCATTGGCACAACATCGCATTTGACTTCATCTGAATACTTGCCTATGCTAAATGGCACCATAACTTGTTCACCAATTCGTAGCACAGTCTCATCATTAAGCCACTTGAGTCGGTATGGCTTTGGATGTTTTGTTGTCTTGAGACCTAGCTTATCAACAAGATACTTGCTAGCCACGTTAGTGCAAGAACCTCCATCTATGACTAAGCTACATACCTTAGATTGGATGTTGCATCTAGTGTGGAATATGTTCTCTCTCTGCATAGTCTCGGGCTCAAACATTGCGCTCAGTGCTCTTCTTGTAACCAATACTTCTCCCACCTCAGGGTAGTCGGTTACTTCTTCCTCTGAATCATCTGGCTCTTTCTCTTGCTCATCTTCAGTCTCATATTCGCCTTGCTCATTGATTAGCATAACTCTTCGGTTTGGCACTCATTGGCATAGTGACCTTTTCCCTGACATTTAAAACAAGTGTTATCTCTATTTTTCTTAGGTTGAGAGCTACTTGCCTCGGTTTGTTGGTCTTAGTTGCCTCGGAGTGTTTTTCTTGAACCGATTCTCTACAACACTAGCTTTGCCTTTATCATAGCTCTTTTGGTTTGATGGAGTCCACGCGTTCTTGCCTCGTGTATTGGATGCAGCTTTGCGTTTGATGTGTTGCTCTGCTTGAGTCGCATATTGCATTAGCTCATCAATCTCCATAGGCTTGTCTTTCCACTTTGCAGGGCGATCGGTCGTGTAAGCCATCAATGAATTGTGCCATCAGTGTTGCTTCAGAGTCTTGCACCTCAAGACGGTTCTTAAGCACTTCAAATTCTTCAAAGTACTCCTCCACTGACTTGCTTCCCTGTCTCAACTGACGAAATCGTTTATGTAAGTCTCTATAATAATAGGATGGAATGTACCTCTTTCGGAACATGGCTTTCATATCGTCCCAATTGTCAATTGGTCTCCTCCTAGTCCTTCTTCTCTCAGCTACTTCTCTATCCCACCAAGTGAGGGCATTGCCTGTGAGCTGAGCAGCTGCTAAGGCTACCTTCTTTGCCTCGGAGTATTGATAGTAGTCGTATATGTTCTCCATTCGCCTTTCCCAATCAATGAAAGCATCTGGGTCTACCTTTCCTGCAAAAGTAGGAGGCGTCAGCTTAATATCTTTGCTATCAAAGTTGTTACCTCTTGGACCACGATCATAGTCCTGATCAAAGTCTCGTTGTTGTCCTTGGCGTCTTTGATTCCTCCTCGGTTGTTGATTATTGCCGTGTGGGTCTCCATCATCCTCTAGGCTGGGCATGTCACTGTCGGTGTCATCATTGGCCTCTTGGTTCCTATGTTGATGTGGTTGTTGACCTTGTCCCATGTGGGCTCGTGCTTGGGAAGCAGTTGCTCCATCACGTTCATCCGATCACTAATGCTTCTTATGGCATCGAGGAGTTGTTGTGAGGTCGGCTGGGGTTGTTCCTGGTTGTCTCCCATAGCTTCCTACACACAAATAGCAAACAAGATCAAGTGCAAAAGGAAATAGAAGTAAGGTAAATGGCAAGACGTGCAACGCAAGGTATGGAAAGGAAAAGATCGAACAGAAAGTGAAATGGAAAATTTCAAGCTTGGTCTAATCAAAGAAAAGGCAAAACAAAGCTCGACCAAGAAACGATGATCAATGTATTCCTTTTTTTTTTATATAAGACTTAAACAAATATGGAAAGTGCACAAGGGTTTGGTTTCGATCCTAAGTTTGATTGATTCAGACAAGTCGGCGGCGGCTATGGTTCTATGATCCGAACAAATCAAGAACACTTGAAAAATCTAATCAATCCAAACGAACAAGAATCAAACACAACAATCGATTATATGTTTTTTTTTTTTATACGATGAATGGTAAACGAATGCAAATGAAATAAACTAGTAGATTTCTTTTTTTTTTTTTTAAAGGGGCGGAATCAAAAAAACAAACAAGAAACAAGAGCAGAAAGGTATATCAAATGAATCAAAAGATTAAGGATAGAAATCACCTGATAAAGAACCTTTCGGCTCTGATACCAAAATGATGTAAGAACCAAGGTTTGAACCAAGATTCGTGGGAGATGGGATCCTGAAAGCTGGTCGTACAACTCTCTCTTTCCGGATCAATGGGTGGATGATGACGTGAAGTGGTAGATTGATGGATCCTAGGCCAATTGGTCGTACAACTCTCCTTGGCTAGAACGATGGATGGAACGGTTTGAGGGATTGATTGAAGACGCCACAAAACTCGGTGGTGAAGAGCTTTGATAAGTCAAATTGCTCAAAGTGATTCACACAACTTCAAGACTTTGAATACAAGATTTTCAATAAGAAAAACTCCGGTTTGTTATTAGATATGAGGTAAAAATACACTGCTGCGTATGAGGGCCTTATAAAGAGAGCCATTGCAGCTATTCCCTTCGTGGGGTCTTTGAAACAGATTACACGAAATCAAAACAACTAAACAAAGCAAGAAATAAATCGGCTAACAAATGCCTTTGACTACAAAACACGAAAAGAAAAGAAAGGGAAAGAACACTTAATCTGCACACACAAACACACGGTTAATCAGAATCAATTATCATCAATGGGAATGATGTTTACCTTAGTTGGCTCCGTGAACGAATTGATTGTTCCTTGATCGTTGCATTCGATTGTATATCACTTGTTGACTCCATGAATGATCGTAAATGAATTGATTGCTTCTTGATTGTTGCTTTCGAATGTATTCTTGAAGTGCACCGTTTCACTTAGGCGAAATGCTGAATATGGAAAGCTCTTGATCACGTTGAGGAAGGATTGGCCATTCGTCTAAGTTGCTCCTTGGACCGACTTGTATAACATATGCTCCTTTATCCACCGGTTCTTGATCTTCACGAGTGTCTTGTTCTCTAGCTAGCTCTCCTTCAGCTTGGATAGAAGTGATGGCTAGTTGATTGAGCTGCTCCGTGATGTTATCTAGCTCTAGTTGACAGGTTAAGGCTTCCAAAGACTCATTGAACTTTTCTCTCATGTTGATGGTGCCTGAACGAGTCAACGGTCCATGTCTCATAACCGGAATCAGTTGAGTTGGATCATCATTGTGTTGTTACTTATGATGTCCTCATCATTCCCTCCCCCTTGAAAAGATTCTGACCTCAGAATAGCTTCATCTGCATCAAAAGGAGATAAGTCAGAGACATTAAAAGTAGGAGATACCGTATACTCACCTGGAAGTTCTATTTGATACGCATTGTCATTGATCTTCTTCAAAACTTTGAAAGGTCCATCTCCACGTGGTGATAACTTGGACTTCCTTTGGTTGGGAAACCTCTCTGATCTCATATGCAACCACACCCAATCTCCTGGTTCAAAGGTAAGCTTCTTGCGTCCTTTGTTGACATACTTCTCGGTCTGCGCATTCTTCTTTTCAATGTTGGCTCGGACTTGCTCATGTATCTTTTTGACAAGCTCCGCTTTTGCTACTCCATCTTGACTGATCATCTGTTCTTTATGAGGAATGGGCAAAAGATCTAAAGGAGTATGTGGGTTAAAGCCATAGACAACTTCAAAAGGAGATAGCTTAGTTGTGGAATGAGGAACGCGATTATAAGCAAATTCAATGAAGGGTAAACAATCAAGCCAATTTCTCAAATTTTTACCAACCGTGGCCCTTAAAAGGGTGGATAAGGTTCGGTTGACAACTTCAGTCTGTCCATCAGTTTGAGGATGACAAGTGGTGGAGAAGAGGAGCTTTGTTCCCAACTTCCTCCAAAGAGTTCTCCAGAAATGGCTAAGGAACTTGGTGTCCCTATCTGATACAATCGTCCTTGGAATGCCATGATATTTAACTACTTCCTTGAAGAATAAATCAGCAACTTGTGTAGCATCATTCGTTTTGTTGCAAGGAATGAAGTGAGCCATCTTGGAGAAGCGATCCACTACTACGAAGATTGAATCCTTGCTCCTGATGTTTGGCAATCCTAATACAAAATCCATAGAATCATCTACCCATGGCATGTTAGGTATAGGTAAAGGAGTATATAAACCATGTGGATGTGACCTGGATTTCGCTTTCAGGCAAGTATGCACTTGGAACAGAATCGCTCCACATCTCTCTTGAGCCGAGGCCAAAAGAAGTGCTCCATTATGATGCTCAAGGTCTTGTCTACTCCAAAGTGTCCCATGAGGCCTCCTCCATGTGCTTCTCTTAGTACTAGCTCACGCATGGATCCTTGTGGAATGCACAGCCTCTTATCCCTGAAAAGAAAACCATCTTGCAAGTAGAAGGGACCTAATGCGCCCTTGGTGCATAGTTGGAATGTGTCCTTGAAGTCTGGATCCTCATTGTACAAGTCCTTGATGTGTTCAAAACCCATGATCTTTGCTTCCATCGTAGCTATTAAGGCATGTCTTCTTGAGAGTGCATCAGCTACAAGTTGTCTTTGCCCTTTTTGTACTTAATGACATAAGGGAAGGTCTCCACGAATTGCAACCATCTCGCATGTCTCTTCTTTAGAGTTGTTTGTCCTCTTAGATACTTAAGAGTCTCATGATCTGTATGAATAACAAACTCTTTAGATAGTAAGTAATGTTGCCAAGTTTCAAGAGACCTTACAAGCGCATATAGCTCTTTGTCATAAGTAGGATAAATTAGTGAAGCTCCATGTAGTTTTTCACTAAAGAATGCCACCGGTTTGCCTCCTTGAGTTAGGACAGCTCCAATCCCTGTTCCTGATGCATCACATTCAATCTCAAAAGTTTTGTCAAAGTCAGGTAAACATAGAACAGGTGAGTGGGTTAAGCGATCCTTAAGCTCCTTGAAAGCTTGTTCTTGTTCTTCTCCCCATTTGAAAGCGATGTCCTTCTTTATAACCGATGTTAATGGGGCAGCAATGGTGCTAAAGTCTCGGACAAATCTTCTATAGAAGCTGGCTAAGCCATGGAAGCTCCTAACGTGTCCAATGGTAGTAGGTGTTGGCCAGTCCTGAATTGCTTTGATCTTCTCTTCATCCACACGCAATCCCTGTGAACTAACAACAAAACCTAGAAACACTACTTGATCAGTGCAGAAGGTACACTTCTTGAGGTTGGCATACAAGCCTTCTTGCCTCAGAGTGTCTAACACCTTCTCTAAATGGATCACATGATCCACCAACAAGTACTATAAATAAGAATGTCATCGAAATAAACAACAAACTTACAGATGTATGCTCTTAAGACATGATTCATGAGTCTCATGAATGTACTTGGAGCATTGGTGAGTCCAAATGGCATGACTAACCATTCGTATAAGCCTCTCTTGGTCTTGAAAGCTGTTTTCCATTCATCACCTTCCTTCATTCTCACTTGGTGATAACCGCTTTTAAGATCAATCTTGGAAAAGATTGTTGCTCCACTTAGCTCATCTAGCATATCATCAAGACGTGGTATGGGATGCATATACTTGATGGTGATGTTGTTTATTGCTCTACAATCAACACACATCCTCCAGGTTCCATCTTTCTTTGGTACCAATAGAACTGGTACTGCACAAGGGCTTGGGCTCTCGCGAATGTAGCCCTTAGCCATAAGATCTTGTACTTGTCTCTCTAGCTCTTTGGATTCCTCAGGGTTTACTCTATATGCTGGCCTATTAGGTAGTGGTGCTCCAGGTATGAGGTCTATTTGGTGTTCAATGCCACGAATGTAGGTGTACCAATGGGAATGTCCTCCGGAAACACATCTTGGAACCGCTTGATGAGTTCATTGATCTCGGTTGGCAGCTCCGATTCTTCTTGACCTGAAAGGAAACTCTCTCTAAAGATCATTAGTAGCACCTGTGTTTTAGAATCAATAGCCTTAATAACTGAAGTAGGAGTAACAAAAAGATTAGTTTTACGAGCCTTGTTGGTTTGATTCATAGACTTTTGCATCTCGAATACTTCTTGTGGAGTCAAGGGTGCTAGATTGTGCTTTCGGCTATTGTGACTGAATGAGTAGAAGTTGGTCTTGCCATAATGTATGGTGTCCTTGTCGAATTGCCAAGGTCTTCCTAAGAGTATATGGCCTGCTTCCATTGGCACAACATCGCATTTGACTTCATCTGAATACTTGCCTATGCTAAATGGCACCATAACTTGTTCACCAATTCGTAGCACAGTCTCATCATTAAGCCACTTGAGTCGGTATGGCTTTGGATGTTTTGTGTCTTGAGACCTAGCTTATCAACAAGATACTTGCTAGCCACGTTAGTGCAAGAACCTCCATCTATGATTAAGCTACATACCTTAGATTGGATGTTGCATCTACTGTGGAATATGTCTCTCTCTGCATAGTCTCGGGCTCAAACATTGCGCTCAGTGCTCTTCTTGTAACCAATACTTCTCCCACCTCAGGGTAGTCGGTTACTTCTTCCTCTGAATCATCTGGCTCTTTCTCTTGCTCATCTTCAGTCTCATATTCGCCTTGCTCATTGATTAGCATAACTCTTCGGTTTGGGCACTCATTGGCATAGTGACCTTTTCCCTGACATTTAAAACAAGTGTTATCTCTATTTTTCTTAGGTTGAGAGCTACTTGCCTCGGTTTGTTGGTCTTAGTTGCCTCGGGAGTGTTTTTCTTGAACCGATTCTCTACAACACAAACTTGTATCCCATGATCTGCGTTCTATCTTTATAAGAAGTTTTGCGAAAATAGTTTTGTTTAGAAACCTCATATGACATTTTTGGACCCCAAATATGCTTTCTAAGCTTTTCTATGGTACACATTAAAGTGCTCTTTTGGAACACAAACTTGTATCCCATGCTTCGCGTTCTTTCTTTATAAGACGTTTTGCAAAAATAGTTTTGTTTAGAAATCTCATAGGACATTTTTTGGACCCCAAATATGCTTTCTAAGCTTTTATATGGTACACATTAAAGTGCTCTTTTGGAACACAAACTTGTATCCCATGGTTTGCGTTCTATCTTTATAAGAAGTTTTGCGATAATAGTTTTGTTTGGTAACCTCATAGGACATTTTTTGGACCCCAAATATGCTTTCTAAGCTTTTATAAGGTACACATTAAAGTGCTCTTTTGGAACACAAACTTGTATCCCATGGTTCGCGTTCTATCTTTATAAGAAGTTTTGCGAAAATAGTTTTGTTTGGAAACGTCATAGGACAATTTTTGGACCCCAAATATGCTTTCTAAGCTTCTACAAGGTACACATTAAAATGCTCTTTTGGAACACAAACTTGTATCCCATGCTTCGCATTCTATGTTTATAAGACGTTTTGCCAAAATAGTTTTGTTTTGAAACCTCATAGGACATTTTTTGGACACCAAATATGCTTTCTAAGGTTTTATAAGGTACACATTAAAGTGCTCTTTTGGTACACAAACTTGTATCCCACGGTTCGCGTTCTATCTTTATAAGAAGTTTTGCGAAAATAGTTTTGTTTGGTAACCTCATAGGAAATTTTTTTGACCCCAAATATGCTTTCTAAACTTTTATAAGGTACACATTAAAGTGCTCTTTTGGATCACAAACTTGTATCCCATGCTTCGCGTTCTATCTTTGTAAGAAGTTTTGCGAAAATAGTTTTGTTTGGAAACCTCATAGGACATTTTTTGGACCCCAAATATGCTTTATAAGCTTTTAGAAGGTACACATTAAAGTGCTCTATTGGAATACAAACTTGTATCCCATGCTTCGTGTTCTATCTTTATAAGAAGTTTTGCGAAAATAATTTTGTTTAGAAACCTCATAGGACATATTTTGGACCCCAAATATGCTTTATAAGCTTTTATAAGGTACACATTAAAGTGCTCTTTTGAAACACAAACTTGTATCCCATGATCTGCGTTCTATCTTTATAAGAAGTTTTGCGAAAATAGTTTTGTTTAGAAACCTCATATGACATTTTTGGACCCCAAATATGCTTTCTAAGCTTTTCTATGGTACACATTAAAGTGCTCTTTTGGAACACAAACTTGTATCCCATGCTTCGCGTTCTTTCTTTATAAGACGTTTTGCAAAAATAGTTTTGTTTAGAAATCTCATAGGACATTTTTTGGACCCCAAATATGCTTTCTAAGCTTTTATATGGTACACATTAAGTGCTATTTTGGAACACAAACTTGTATCCCATGGTTCACGTTCTATCTTTATAAGAAGTTTTGCGATAATAGTTTTGTTTGGTAACCTCATAGGACATTTTTTGGACCCCAAATATGCTTTTTAAGCTTTTATAAGCTACACATTAAGTGCTCTTTTGCAACACAAACTTGTATCTCATGGTTCGCGTTCTATCTTATAAGAAGTTTTGCGAAAATAGTTTTGTTTGGAAACGTCATAGGACAATTTTGGACCCCAAATATGCTTTCTAAGCTTCTACAAGGTACACATTAAAATGCTCTTTTGGATCACACACTTGTATCCCATGCTTCGCGTTCTATGTTTATAAGAAGTTTTGCGAAAATAGTTTTGTTTAGAAACCTCATAGGACAATTTTGGACCCCAAATATGCTTTCTAAGATTTTCTAAGGTACACATTAAAATGCTCTTTTGGAACACAAACTTGTATCACATGCTTCGCGTTCTATCTTTATAAGAAGTGTGGAAACCTCATAGGACATTTTTAGGACCCCAAATATGGTTTCTAAGCTTTTATAAAGTACACATTTAAATGCTCTTTTGGAACAGAAACTTGTATCCCATGCTTCCTTTTATATCTTTATAAGAAGTTTTGCGAAAATAGTTTTGTTTTGAAACCTCATAGGACATTTTTTGGACCCCAAATATGCTTTTTAAGCTTTTATAAGGTACACATTAAAATACACTTTTGGAACACAAACTTGTATCCCATGGTTCGGGTTCTTTCTTTATAAGAAGTTTTGCGAAAATAGTTTTGTTTAGAAACCTCATAGGACATTTTTTGGACCCTAATATGCTTTCTAAGCTTTTATAAGGTACACATTAAAGTGTTCTTTTGGAACACAAACTTGTATCCCATGGTTCGCGTTCTATCTTTATAAGAAGTTTTGCGAAAATAGTTTTGTTTGGTAACCTCATAGGATATTTTTTGACCCCAAATATGCTTTCTAAGCATTTATAAGGTACACATTAAAGTGCTCTTTTGGAACACAACTTGTATCCCATGGTTCGCGTTCTATCTTTGTAAGAAGTTTTGCGAAAATAGTTTTGTTTGGAAACCTCATAGGACAATTTTGGACCCCAATATGCTTTCTAAGCTTCTACAAGGTACACATTAAAATGCTATTTTGGAACAAAAACTTGTATCCCATGCTTCGTATTCTATCTTTATAAGATGTTTTGCGAAAATAGTTTTGTTTAGAAACCTCATAGGACAATTTTTGGACACCAGATATGCTTTCTAAGCATTTATAAGGTACACATTAAAGTGCTCTTTTGGAACACAAACTTGTATCCCATGGTTCGCGTTCTATCTTTGTAAGAAGTTTTGCGAAAATAGTTTTGTTTGGAAACCTCATAGGACAATTTTTGGACCCCAAATATGCTTTGTAAGCTTCTACTAGGTACACATTAAAATGCTTTTTTGGAACAAAAACTTGTATCCCATGCTTCGCATTCTATCTTTATAAGATGTTTTGCGAAAATAGTTTTGTTTAGAAACCTCATAGGACAATTTTTGGACACCAGATATGTTTTCTAAGCTTTTATAAGGTACACATTAAAGTGCTCTTTTGGATCACAAACTGTATCCCATGCTTCGCGTTCTATCTTTGTAAGAAGTTTTGCGAAAATAGTTTTGTTTGGAAACCTCATAGGACATTTTTTGGACCCCAATATGCTTTCTAAGCTTTTAGAAGGTACACATTAAAGTGCTCTATTGGAATACAAACTTGTATCCCATGCTTCGTGTTCTATCTTTATAAGAAGTTTTACGAAAATAATTTTTTTTAGAAACCTCATAGGACATATTTTGGACCCCAATATGCTTTATAAGCTTTTATAAGGTACACATTAAAGTGCTCTTTTGAAACACAAACTTGTATCCCATGATCTGCGTTCTATCTTTATAAGAAGTTTTGCGAAAATAGTTTTGTTTAGAAACCTCATATGACATTTTTGGACCCCAGATATGCTTTCTAAGCTTTTCTATGGTACACATTAAAGTGCTCTTTTGGAACACAAACTTGTATCCCATGCTTCGCGTTCTTTCTTTATAAGACGTTTTGCAAAAATAGTTTTGTTTAGAAATCTCATAGGACATTTTTTGGACCCCAAATATGCTTTCTAAGCTTTTATATGGTACACATTAAAGTGCTCTTTCGGAACACAAACTTGTATCCCATGGTTTGCGTTCTATCTTTATAAGAAGTTTTGCGATAATAGTTTTGTTTGGTAACCTCATAGGACATTTTTTGGACCCCAAATATGCTTTTTAAGCTTTTATAAGGTACACATTAAAGTGCTCTTTTGGAACACAAACTTGTATCCCATGGTTCGCTTTCTATCTTTATAAGAAGTTTTGCGAAAATAGTTTTGTTTGGAAACGTCAGAGGACAATTTTTGGACCCAAAATATGCTTTCTAAGCTTCTACAAGGTACACATTAAAATGCTCTTTTGGATCACACACTTGTATCCCATGCTTCGCGTTCTATGTTTATAAGACGTTTTGCGAAAATAGTTTTGTTTAGAACCTCATAGGACAATTTTGGACCCCAAATATACTTTCTAAGATTTTCTAAGGTACACATTAAAATGCTCTTTTGGAACACAAACTTGTATCACATGCTTCGCGTTCTATCTTTATAAGAAGTGTGGAAACCTCATAGGACATTTTTTGGACCCCAAATATGGTTCTAAGCTTTTATAAAGTACACATTTAAATGCTCTTTTGGAACAGAAACTTGTATCCCATGCTTCCTTTTATATCTTTATAAGAAGTTTTGCGAAAATAGTTTTGTTTTGAAACCTCATAGGACATTTTTTGGACCCCAAATATGCTTTTTAAGCTTTTATAAGGTACACATTAAAATACACTTTTGGAACACAAACTTGTATCCCATGGTTCGGGTTCTTTCTTTATAAGAAGTTTTGCAAAAATATTTTTGTTTGGAAACCTCATAGGACATTTTTTGGACCCTAATATGCTTTCTAAGCTTTTATAAGGTACACATTAAAGTGTTCTTTTGGAACACAAACTTGTATCCCATGGTTCGCGTTCTATCTTTATAAGAAGTTTTGCGAAAATAGTTTTGTTTGGTAACCTCATAGGACATTTTTTTGACCCCAAATATGCTTTCTAAGCTTTTATAAGGTACACATTAAAGTGCTCTTTTGGAACACAAACTTGTATCCCATGGTTCGCGTTCTATCTTTGTAAGAAGTTTTGCGAAAATAGTTTTGTTTGGAAACCTCATAGGACAATTTTTGGACCCCAAATATGCTTTGTAAGCTTCTACAAGGTACACATTAAAATGCTTTTTTGGAACAAAAACTTGTATCCCATGCTTCGCATTCTATCTTTATAAGATGTTTTGCGAAAATAGTTTTGTTTAGAAACCTCATAGGACAATTTTTGGACACCAGATATGCTTTCTAATCTTTTTTAAGGTACACATTAAAATGCTATTTTGGAACACAAACTTGTATCACATGCTTCGCGTTCTATCTTTGTAAGAAATTTTGCGAAAATAGTTTTGTTTGGAAACCTCATAGGACATTTTTTGGATCCCAAATATGCATTCTAAGGTTTTATAAGGTACACATTAAAGTGCTCTTTTGGAACGAAAACTTGTTTCACATGCTTCACGTTCTATCTTTATAAGAAGTTTTGCGAAAATAGTTTTGTTTGGAAACCTCATAGGACATTTTTTGGACCCCAAATATGCTTTCTAAGCTTTTAGAAGGTACACATTAAAGTGCTCTATTGGAACACAAACTTGCATCCTATGCATCGTGTTCTATCTTTATAAGAAGTTTTGCGAAAATAGTTTTGTTTATAAACCTCATAGGACATATTTTGGACCCCAAATATGCTTTCTAAGCTTTTATAAGGTACACATTAAAGTGCTCTTTTGGAACATAAAATTGTATCCTATGCTTCGCGTTCTATCTTTATAAGAAGTTTTGCAAAAATGGTTTTGTTAGGAAACCTCATAGGACATTTTTTGGACCCCAATATGGTTTCTAAGCTTTTATAAAGTACACATTTAAATGCTCTTTTGGAACAGAACTTGTATCCCATGCTTCCTTTTATATCTTTATAAGAAGTTTTGCGAAAATAGTTTTGTTTTGAAACCTCATAGGACATTTTTTGGACACCAAATATGCTTTTTAAGCTTTTATAAGGTACACATTAAAATGCTCTTTTGGAACACAAACTTGTATCCCATGCTTCACGTTCTATGTTTATAAGAAGTTTTGCGAAAATATTTTTGTTTAGAAACCTCATATGACATTTTTTGGACCCTAATATGCTTTCTAAGCTTTTATAAGGTACACATTAAAGTGCTCTTTTGGTACACAAACTTGTATCCCACGGTTCGCGTTCTATCTTTATAAGAAGTTTTGCGAAAATAGTTTTGTTGGTAACCTCATAGGAAATTTTTTTGACCCCAAATATGCTTTCTAAACTTTTATAAGGTACACATTAAAGTGCTCTTTTGGAACACAAACTTGTATCCCATGGTTCGCGTTCTATCTTTGTAAGAAGTTTTGCGAAAATAGTTTTGTTTGGAAACCTCATAGGACAATTTTTGGACCCCAAATATGCTTTGTAAGCTTCTACAAGGTACATATTAAAATGCTTTTTTGGAACAAAAACTTGTATCCCATGCTTCGCATTCTATCTTTATAAGATGTTTTGCGAAAATAGTTTTGTTTAGGAACCTCATAGGACAATTTTTGGACACCAGATATGCTTTCTGATGAGGACATCTTAAGCAACCAAATCAAAGCTGATCCAAACCAATTGATTCCGGTTATGAGACATGGACCTACAACTCGTTCAGGCATTATCAACATGAGGGAGAAGTTCAACGAATCCTTAGAAGCTTTAACTTGTCAATGGAACTAGATCACATCACTGAGCAACTCAACCAACTAGCCATCACTACCATTCAAGCTGAAGGGGAGTTAGCTAAGGAACAAGGCACGCATAAAGAGCAAGAAGAACCGATGCATAGAGAACCATATGATATACAAGTCGGTCCAAGAAGCAACTTAGAAGAATGGCCAATCCTTTTTCAACGTGATCAAGAGCTTTCCATATTGGTCATCTCGCCTAAATGAAACGCAGCACTTTAAGGACATTTCGAATTCAAACAAGCAAAGCGTGTCTACGATCACTCTCAATCAATCACGAACCAACTAAGGTAAGCATCAATTTGATTAATGATAATTGAATCCATTAACTGTGTGTTTTTTGTGCAGTTAAGTATTATCTTCCTTTTCTTTTGATTTCTTCTTTTTCGAATCAATGGCATTTGTTAGCCAAGTTATGCTTTCTTAGTTTAGCTAGCTGATTTCGTGTAATCTGTTTCAAGTCCCCTTGAAGGGCATAGCTGCATTGGCTCTGTTTATAAGGCCCCTACAAGCAGCAGTGTATCTTTACCTTGAATCAATAACAAACCAGAGTTTTCTTATGAAAAACCAACCCTTAAGTCTCTAGCTCGTGTGTAATATCGGCTATAGCATCTCGACTTATCAAGGCTCTTTTCATCACGTCTTGTGGGGTCTTCGATCCACCACTCAGCTCGTTCCATCTCTTGTTCTAGCCAAGAGAGAGTTGTACGACCAGTTGGCTTAGAATCCATAAATCTATCCCTTCATTCCATTGCTCATCCAACGATCCAAGAAGAGAGAGTTGTACGACCACCTTCTCGGATTCCATCCTTCATCAAATCGTGAATCTACCTTAGGTTCTTACATCATTTTGGTATCAGAGCCGAAAGGTTCTATATCAGGTGATTTCTATCCTTGATTCGTGTTTTACCTTTTTGCTCTTGTTGTTTCATGTTTTTGTTTCCGCACCTTTAGAAAAAACCAAAAAAAAGAAATCTGTTAATTCTTTCATTTGCATTCGTTTGTTTGTCATTCATAGTATAAAAAAAAAGAACATTGATATTGTTTTGATTGTTTCAGGTATCAAGGGTGAGTTAAGGAGGGAACGATTGCTCTTGTGGCCAGCCGACCCAACTTCTCCTAAGCCTTCTTACTTTTCTTTTCACATCGAATACTTTTCTTTGCTTTCATTTTGTTTATGGCTGTGGTTCATTTTTGGCTTGTTTGAATTTGTTCCGAGTTGTTTGCATTAAGTTCGTACCATATCTATTTCTGTTTGCATTTAACTCTCGATTAGGTTCCCTTATTCAAGCTTACCATATTTTGAAACTTGACAAAAAAAAAAAAATCATATTGCATTAGTAGTAAAGACCGAATTGAAACCTTTCCTTTTGTTGTTTGATCTTTCCTGTTTTGTTTTGTCTCGTGTTCACTCGTTAGCATCGAGTTAGTTTCCCTGTGTTTCCTTTCTGTTTATCTTGTCTTTTTCCTTTTTGCATTTGATTTTGTGTGGTACTTGTGTGCAGAGCAATGGGAGATACCAGGAGCAACCCGTGGTTACCTTACAACACTTGCTTGATGCCATGACAAGTTTAAGCGACAGGATGAACAACATGGAGCGAAGGCTTCCTCAAGCACCTAATGAGCAAGGTCAACATCCACGCCAACCAAGAAACCCGCTAAAGATGACACTGATAGTGACATGCCCAGCTTGGAGGATGATGCCGAGCATGAAGAAGGTCCTAGGCGAGATGAGCAACCAAATGGACGAGGCCGAGTTGTCAACCAGAACCGAAGAAGGATCCAGATGATGATAATCCTTGGCAAGGTGGTAAAGATATCAAACTTAAACCTCCTACCTTTGCAGGCAAGGTAGATCCCGATGCTTACATAGATTGGGAGAGAAGAATGGAGTACATATACGACTACTATCAGTACTCTGAAGGAAAGAAAGTTGCACTAGCAGCTGCTCACTCACGGGCAATGCTTTGACGTGGTGGGATAGAGAAGTTTCTGAGAGAAGAAGACTCAGGAGAGGACAAGTCACCAATGGGATGACATGCGAGCTATGCTACGCAAAAGGTATGTACCTACTTATTATTATAGGGACTTACACAAGCGTTTTCGAAGTCTATCTCAGGGAAACAGGTCAGTAGAGGAATACTTTGAGGAATTTGAAGTTGTAAAGAACCGCCTTGAAGTACAAGCACCTGATGAGACACTTATGGCTCAGTTCGTGGATGGACTACAAGATCGCATTGCTAGAAAGGTGGAGAGACAAGTGTATGCTGACTTTGATGAATTAATGCACTTTGCTACTCAAGCTGAGCAACAGATCAAGAGGAAGACTGCGTCCACACCACGCAACAAGAGCGCTTGGAATCAACCAGCTCAAAAGACCTATGACAAAGGCAAATCACAAGCGGTTGATAACCGGTTCAAGAAAGACACAGCCGAGACTTCTAAGACCACAAAAACAGATTCAGGTACCACTAGACCTAAGAAGAATCGTGATATAACCTGTTTTAAGTGTCAGGGCAAGGGACATTACGCAAATGAATGCCCAACCGTCGTGTGATGCTGATCAACGACCAAGGAGAGTATGAGACTGAAGATGAACAAGATCCTGAACCAACTGATTCTGAAGGAGAGATAACCGATTATCCTGAGGTGGGAGAGATATTGGTTACAAGGAGAGCTCTTAGTGCTATGTTTGAACCCGAGACTGTGCAAAGAGAAAACATCTTTCATACAAGATGTAATATCCAATCAAAGGTATGTAGCTTGATCGTAGATGGTGGTTCTTGCACTAACGTGGCCAGCAAGTATCTTGTTGATAAGTTAGGTCTCAAGACAACAAAGCACCCTAAGCCATACAGACTCAAATGGTTAAATGATGATACGGTGTTGAGGATTGGAGAGCAAGTATCCGTGCCTTTCAGTATAGGCAAGTACACGGATGAGGTGAAATGTGATGTGGTACCAATGGAAGCTGGACATCTCTTGCTGGGAAGACCTTGGCAATACGACAAAGACACTCTTCACCATGGCCATACCAACTTCTATTCATTCACTCACCACAACCGCAAGAATAACCTAGCACCATTAACACCACAAGAAGTCTTTGAAATGCAGAAATCCATGAACCAAGTAAACAAGGCTCGTAAAACCAACTTGTTCATTACACCGACTTCTGTTATGAAAGCTATTGATTGCAAAACACAGGTGCTACTAATGGTCTTTAGAGAAAGTTTGCTTTCAGGTCCAATAGATTCGGAGCTGCCAACCGAAGTTAAAGAGCTTCTCAAGCGATTTGGAGATGTATTCCCTGAAGAGATTCCAGCAGGTTTACCTCCAGTCCGAGGCATTGAGCATCAGATAGATCTTATTCCAGGAGATCCATTGCCCAACAGACCAGCGTATAGAGTTAATCCAGAAGAGTCTAAGGAGTTAGAGAAGCAAGTCCAAGAGTTGATGTCAAGAGGATACATCCCAGAGAGTCTAAGTCCTTGTGCCGTGCCAGTCTTGTTGGTCCCAAAGAAGGATGGGACTGGAGGATGTGTGTGGATTGCCGAACTATAAACAACATCACAATCAAATATAGGCATCCAATACCACGCCTTGATGACATGCTAGATGAACTAAGTAGAGCCACAATCTTTTCAAAGATTGATCTTAAAAGCGGTTATCATCAAGTTCGAATGAAGGAAGGTAATGAATGGAAGACAGCCTTTAAGACCAAGAGAGGCTTATACGAGTGGTTAGTCATGCCATTTGGACTCACCAATGCTCCAAGTACATTCATGAGACTCATGAATCACGTGCTAAGAGCATACATTTGTAAGTTTGTTGTTGTTTACTTCGATGATATTCTTATATACAGCACTTGCTTATCGGATCATCTGATCCATCTTGAGAAGGTATTAGACACTCTGAGGGTAGAAGGCCTATACGCCAACCTCAAGAAGTGTACCTTCTGTACTGATCAAGTAGTTTTCCTAGGTGTTGTTGTAAGTTCTCAGTGTTTTCAAGTAGATGAGGAGAAAATCAAAGCAATCCGAGATTGGCCAACACCAACAACCATAGGACATGTGAGGAGTTTCCATGGACTAGCCAGTTTCTATAGGCGGTTTGTCCGAGACTTTAGCACCATTGCAGCCCCATTGACATCAGTTATCAAGAAAGACGTTGCATTCAAATGGGGAGAAGAACAAGAGCAAGCTTTTCAAGAGCTTAAGAATCGTTTGATTCAATCACCAGTTTTATGTTTGCCTGAATTTGATAAAACATTTGAGATTGAATGTGATGCATCAGGAACAGGAATTGGAGCTGTCCTAACTCAAGGAGGCAAACCAGTGGCATTCTTTAGTGAGAAGCTTCATGGAGCTTCACTGAATTATCCCACTTATGACAAGGAGCTATATGCGCTTGTAAGATCTCTTGAGACTTGGCAACATTATTTGTTATCTAAAGAGTTTGTTATTCATACAGATCATGAGACTCTTAAGTACTTAAGAGGCCAAACAACACTCAAGAAGAGGCACGCAAGATGGCTTCAATTTGTGGAGACATTCCCATATGTTATAAAGTACAAGAAGGGGAAGAAAACGTTGTGGCTGATGCACTTTCAAGGAGGCATGCCCTGATAGCTACAATGGAGGCCAAGATCATGGGATTTGAGCACATCAAAGACCTATACCAAGATGATCCCGACTTCAAAGACACCATCCAGCTTTGCACCAAGGCGCAATAGGACCCTTTTATTTGCAAGATGGTTTTCTTTTCAGGGATAAGAGGCTGTGCATTCCACAAGGATCAATGCGTGATCTCATACTAAGGGAAGCACACGGAGGAGGCCTAATGGGGCATTTCGGAGTTGACAAAACACTGAGCATTGTGATGGAGCACTTCTTTTGGCCACGTTTGAAGAGAGACATAGAGCGTTTTTGTGCTAAGTGTATCACATGTCTACGAGCTAAATTCAGGTCACATCCACATGGTTTATACACTCCATTACCTATTCCTAACATGCCATGGGTAGATGTTTCTATGGACTTTGTTTTAGGATTGCCAAACATCAGGAAGAAGGATTCGATCTTTGTTGTTGTGGATGGATTCATAAAGATGGCTCACTTCATTCCATGCAACAAGACCAATGATGCTACGCAAATAGCTGACTTGTTCTTTAAAGAGGTGGTGAAATATCATGGCATTCCACGCACAATAGTGTCAGATCGAGACACAAAGTTCTTAAGCCACTTTTGGAGAACACTATGGAGAAAGCTTGGAACAAAGCTTCTCTTCTCAACAACTTGCCATCCACAAACAGATGGACAAACTGAAGTTGTCAACCGCACCCTCTCAACCCTTTTAAGGGCTACGGTTGGTAAAAACTTAAGGAATTGGCTTGACTGTTTACCTTTCATTGAGTTTGCTTATAATCGTGTGCCACACTCTACTACTAAACTTTCTCCTTTTGAAGTTGTCTATGGTTTTAAACCAAATACTCCACTAGATCTTATGCCTTTTGAACACAAGGAACAGATGATTAGCTAAGATGGAGTGGAAAAGGCCGAGTTTGTCAAAAAGATCCATGAGAAAGTCAGAGAAAACATAGAGAAGAAGAACAAGCAAACCGATAAGTATGTAAACAAGAACCGCAAGAAGGTTACCTTTGAAGAAGGAGATTGGTTTGGTTACACATGAGGACAGAACGGTTCCCAAACGAAAGGAAGTCCAAGTTATCCCCAAGAGGAGATGGTCCATTCAAAGTCTTGAAGAAGATAAATGACAATGCGTATCACATTGATCTGCCAGGTGAGTTTAAAATATCCCATACTTTCAATGTATCTGATTTATCTCCATTTGATGCAGATGAGGCAATTCTGAGTACAGAATCTTCCCTAGGGGGAGGGAATGATGAGGACATCGTAAGCAACCAAACCAAAGCTGATCCAAACCAATTGATTCCGGTTATGAGACATGGACCTACAACTCGTTCAGGCATTATCAACATGAGGGAGAAGTTCAACGAATCCTTAGAAGCTTTAACTTGTCAATTGGAACTAGATCACATCACTGAGCAACTCAACCAACTAGCCATCACTACCATTCAAGCTGAAGGGGAGTTAGCTAAGGAACAAGGCACGCATAAGAGCAAGAAGAACCGATGCATAAAGAACCATATGATATACAAGTCGGTCCAAGAAGCAACTTAGAAGAATGGCCAATCCTTTTTCAACGTGATCAAGAGCTTTCCATATTGGTCATCTCGCCTAAATGAAACGCAGCACTTCAAGGACATTTGGAATTCAAACAAGCAAAGCGTGTCTACGATCACTCTCAATCAATCACGAACCAACTAAGGTAAGCATCAATTTGATTAATGATAATTGAATCCATTAACCGTGTGTTTTGTGTGCAGTTAAGTATTATCTTCCTTTTCTTTTGTTTTCTTCATTTTCGAATCAATGGCATTTGTTAGCCAAGTTATGCTTTCTTAGTTTAGCTAGCTGATTTCGTGTAATCTGTTTCAAGTCCCCTTGAAGGGCATCGCTGCATTGGCTCTGTTTATAAGGCCCCTACAAGCAGCAGTGTATCTTTACCTTGAATCAATAAACAAACCGGAGTTTTCTTAAGAAACACACCCTTAAGTCTCTAGCTCGTGTGTAATATCGGCTATAGCATCTCGACTTATCAAGGCTCTTTTCATCAAGTCTTGTGGCATCTTCGATCCACCACTCAGCTCATTCCATCTCTTGTTCTAGCCAAAGAGAGTTGTACGACCAGTTGCTTAGAATCCATCATTTATCCTTCATTCCATTGCTCATCCACGATCCAAGAAGAGAGAGTGTACGACCAGCTTCTCGGATTCCATCCTTCATCAAATCGTGAATCTACCTTAGGTTCTTACATCACTTTCTAAGCTTTTCTAAGGTACACAATAAAATGCTCTTTTGGAACAAAAACTTGTCCCATGCTTCGCGTTCTATCTTTATAAGAAGTTTTGCGAAAATAGTTTTGTTTGAAAACCTCATAGGACATTTTTTGGACCCCAAATATGCTTTCTAAGGTTTTATAAGGTACACATTAAAATGCTCTTTTGAACAAAAACTTGTATCCCATGCTTCGCATTCTATCTTTATAAGATGTTTTGCGAAAATAGTTTTGTTTAGAAACCTCATAGGACAATTTTGGACACCAAATATGCTTTCTAAGCTTTTCTAAGTACACATTAAAATGCTCTTTTGGAACACAAACTTGTATCACATGCTTCGCGTTCTATCTTTATAAAAGTTTTGCGAAAATAGTTTTTTTTGGAACCTCATAGGACATTTTTTGGACTCCAATATGCTTTCTAAGTTTTATAAGGTACACATTAAAGTGCTCTTTTGGAACGAAAACTTGTATCACATGCTTCGCGTTCTATCTTTATAAGAAGTTTTGCGAAAATAGTTTTGTTTGGTAACCTCATATGACATTTTTTGGACCCCAAATATGCTTTCTAAGCTTTTAGAAGGTACACATTAAGTGCTCTATTGGAATACAAACTTGTATCCCATGCTCGTGTTCTATCTTTATAAGAAGTTTTGCGAAAATAATTTTGTTTAGAACCTCATAGGACATATTTTGGACCCCAATATGCTTCTAAGCTTTTATAAGGTCACATAAAGTGCTCTTTCGAAACACAAACTTGTATCCCATGATCTGCGTTCTATCTTTATAAGAAGTTTTGCGAAAATAGTTTGTGTTTAGAAACTTCATAGGACGTTTTTTGGACCCCAAATATTCTTTCTAAGCTTTTCTAAGGTACACATTAAAATGCTCTTTTGGAACACAAACTTGTATCACATGCTTCGCGTTCTATCTTTATAAGAAGTTTTGCGAAAATAGTTTTGTTTGGAAACCTCATAAGACATTTTTTGGACCCCAAATATGCTTTCTAAGCCTTTAGAACGTACACATTAAAGTGCTCTATTGGAACACAAACTTGTATCTTATGCTTCGTGTTCTATCTTTATAAGAAGTTTTGCGAAAATAGTTTTGTTTAGAACCCTCATAGGACATATTTTGGACCCCAAATATGCTTTCTAAGCTTTTATAAGGTACACATTAAAGTGCTCTTTTGGAACATAAACTTGTATCCTATGCTTCGCGTTCTATCTTTATAAGAGTTTGCAAAAAAGTTTTGTTTTAAAACCTCATAGAACATTTTTTTGGACCCCAAATATGGTTTCTAAGCTTTTATAAAGTACACATTTAAATGCTCTTTTGGAACAGAAACTTGTATCCCATGCTTCCTTTTATATCTTTATAGAATTTTGCGAAAATAGTTTTGTTTTGAAACCTCATAGTACATTTTTTGGACCCCAAATATGCTTTTTAAGCTTTTATAAGGTACACATTAAAATGCTCTTTTGGAACACAAACTGTATCCCATGCTTCACGTTCTATCTTTATAAAAGTTTTGCGAAAATATTTTCTTTAGAAACCTCATATGACATTTTTTGGACCCTAATATGCTTTCTAAGCTTTTATAAGATACAAATTAAGTGCTCTTTTGGAACACAAACTTGTATCCCATGGTTCGCGTTCTATCTTTATAAGAAGTTTTGCGAAAATAGTATTGTTTGGTAACCTCATAGGACCTTTTTTGACCCCAAATATGCTTTCTAAGCTTTTAAAAGGTACCCATTAAAGTGCTCTTTTGGAACAGAAACTTGTATCCCATGGTTCGCGTTCTATCTTGTAAGAAGTTTTGCGAAAATAGTTTTTTTTTTGAAACCTCATAGGACATTTTTTGGACTCCAATATGCTTCTAAGGTTTTATAAGGTACACATTAAAGTGCTCTTTTGGAACGAAAACTTGTATCACATGCTTCGCGTTCTATCTTATAAGAAGTTTTGCGAAAATAGTTTTGCTTGGAAACCTCATAGGACATTTTTTGACCCCAAATCTGCTTTCTAAGCTTTTAGAAGGTACCATTAAAGTGCTCTATTGGAATACAAACTTGTATCCCATACTTCGTGTTCTATCTTTATAAGAAGTTTTGCGAAAATAATTTTGTTTAGAAACCTCATAGGACATATTTTGGACCCCAATATGCTTTCTAACCTTTTATAAGGTACACATTAAGTGCTCTTTCGAACACAACTTGTATCCATGATCTGCGTTCTATCTTTATAAGAAGTTTTGCGAAAATATTTTGTTTAGAAACCATAGGACATTTTTTGACCCCAAATATGCATTCTAAGCTTTTCTATGGTACACATTAAAGTGCTCTTTTGGAACACAAACTTGTATCCCATGCTCGTTCTTTCTTTATAAGACATTTTGCGAAAATAGTTTTTTTTAGAAATCTCATAGACATTTTTTGGACCCCAAATATGCTTTCTAAGCTTTTATATGGTACACATTAAAATGTTCTTTTGGAACACAAACTTGTATCCCATGGTTCGCGTTCTATCTTTATAAGAGTTTTGCGATAATAGTTTTGTTTTGTAACCTCATAGGACATTTTTTTGACCCCAAATATGCTTTCTAAGCTTCTACAAGGTACACAATAAATGCTCTTTTGGAACACAAACTGTATCCCATGCTTCGCGTTCTATCTTTATAAGGCGTTTTGCGAAAATAGTTTTGTTTAGAAACCTCAAAGGACATTTTGGGACCCCAAATATGCTTTCTAAGCTTTTCTAAGGTACATATAAAATGCTCTTTTGGAACACAAACTTGTATCCCATGCTTCGCGTTCTATCTTTATAAGACGTTTTGGCGAAAATAGTTTTGTTTAGAAACCTCATAGGACAATTTTGGACCCCAATATGCTTTCTAAGCTTTTATAAGGTACACACTTAAAGTGCCCTTTTGGAACACAAACTTGTATCCCATGGTTCGCGTTCTATCTTTATAAGAAGTTTTGCGAAAATAGTTTTGTTTGGAAACCTATAGGACAATTTTGGACCCCAAATATGGTTTCTAAGCTTCTACAAGGTACACATTAAATGCTCTTTTGGAACACAACTTGTATCCCATGCTTCGCGTTCTATCTTTATAAGAGTTTTGCGAAAATAGTTTTGTTTAGAAACCTCATAGCAATTTGGGACCCCAAATATGCTTTCTAAGTTTTATAAGGTACCATTAAATGCTCTTTTGGAACACAAACTTGTATCCCATGCTTTGCGTTCTATCTTCATAAGACGTTTTGCGAAACTAGTTTTGTTTAGAAACCTCATAGGACAATTTTGGGACCCCACATATGCTTTCTAAGCTTTTATAAGGTACACATTAAGTGCTCTTTTGGAACACAAACTTGTATCCATGGTTGCGTTCTATCTTTGTAAGAAGTTTTGCGAAAATAGTTTTGTTTGGAAACCTCATAGAACATTTTTTGGATCCTAATATGCTTTCTAAGGTTTTATAAGGTACCATTAAAGTGCTCTTTTGGAACGAAAACTTGTATCACATGCTTCGCGTTCTATCTTTATAAGAAGTTTTGCGAAAACAGTTTTGTTTGGAACCTCATAAGACATTTTTTGGACCCCAAATATGCTTTCTAAGCTTTTAGACGTACACATTAAAGTGCTCTTTTGGAACACAAACTTGTATCTTATGCTTCGTGTTCTATCTTTATAAGAGTTTTGCGAAAATAGTTTTGTTTAGAACCCTCATAGGACATTTTTTGGACCCCAAATATGCTTTCTAAGCTTTTATAAGGTACACATTAAAGTGCTCTTTTGGAACATAAACTTGTATCCTATGCTTCGCGTTCTATCTTTATAAGAAGTTTTGCAAAAATAGTTTGTGTTTGAAACCTCATAGAACATTTTTTGGACCCCAAATATGGTTCTAAGCTTTTATAAAGTACACATTTAAATGCTCTTTTGGAACAGAAACTTGTATCCCATGCTTCCTTTTATATCTTTATAAGAAGTGTTGCGAAAATAGTTTTGTTTTGAAACCTCATTGGACATTTTTTGGACCCCAAATATGCTTTCTAAGCTTTTATAAGGTACACATTAAAATGCTCTTTTGAACACAAACTTGTATCCCATGCTTCACGTTCTATCTTTATAAGATTTTGCGAAAATAGTTTTGTTTAGAAACCTCATTGACATTTTTTGGACCCTAATATGCTTTCTAAGCTTTTATAAGATACAAATTAAGTGCTCTTTTGGAACACAAACTTGTATCCCATGGTTCGCGTTCTATCTTCGCGTTCTATCTTATAAGAGTTTTGCGAAAATAGTATTGTTGGTAACCTCATAGGACATTTTTTTGACCCCAAATATGCTTTCTAATCTTTTATAAGGTACACATTAAAGTGCTCTTTTGGAACACAAACTTGTATCCCATGCTTCGCGTTCTATCTTTTAAGAAGTTTTGCGAAAATAGTTTTGTTTTGAAACCTCATAGACATTTTTTGGACTCCAAATTTGCTTTCTAAGGTTTTATAAGGTACACATTAAAGTGCCCTTTTGAACGAAAACTTGTATCACATGCTTCGCGTTCTATCTTTTATAGAAGTTTTGCGAAAATAGTTTTGCTTGGAAACTTTATAGGACTTTTTTTGGACCCCAAATATGCTTTCTAAGCTTTTAGAACGTACACATTAAGGTGCTCTATTGGAACACAAACTTGTATCTTATGCTTCGTGTTCTATCTTTATAAGAATTTTGCGAAAATAGTTTTGTTTAGAACCCTCATAGGACATATTTTGGACCCCAAATATTCTTTCTAAGCTTTTATAAGGTACACATTAAAGTGCTCTTTCGAAACACAAACTTGTATCCCATGTCTGCGTTCTATCTTTTAAAAGTTTTGCGAAAATAGTTTTGTTTAGAAACCTCATAGGACATTTTTTTGACCCCAAATATGCATTCTAAGCTTTTCTATGTACACATAAAGTGCTCTTTTGGAACACAAACTTGTATCCCATGCTCGTTCTTCTTATAAGACGTTTTGCGAAAATAGTTTTTTTTAGAAATCTCATAGACATTTTTTGGACCCCAAATATGCTTTCTAAGATTTTATATGGTACACATTAAATGTTCTTTTGGAACACAAACTTGTATCCCATGGTTCGCGTTCTATCTTTATAAGAAGTTTTGCGATAATAGTTTTGTTTGGTAACCTCATAGGACATTTTTTGGACCCCAAATATGCTATCTAAGCTTCTACAAGGTACACATTAAAATGCTCTTTTGGAACACAAACTTGTATCACATGCTTCGCGTTCTATCTTTATAAGCGTTTTGCGAAAAGTAGTTTTCTTTAGAAACCTCATAGGACAATTTTGGGAGACCCCAAAATGCTTTCTAAGCTTTTCTAAGGTACACATAAAATGCTCTTTTGGAACACAAACTTGTATCCCATGCTTCGCGTTCTATCTTTATAAGACGTTTTAACGAAAATAGTTTTGTTTAGAAACCT
>VHIU01000605.1:0-39080 GCA_010577795.1 Isatis tinctoria | reverse complement strand
TTTCATAATGGGAGGTACTGAATCTCGTTGGCGTTCTCAGAAGCAGACTTCGTTTGCTACTTCATCAAATTATGCAGAAGTCATGAGCTCCATGAAGCAAACATTGTTGGCTTGTTGAACCCTGTGAATTACGCAAAAGTAGGATACTAAAAAATCTAAAGAATCTAAATAGAAATCAAGAGAATTAATTGAATGAATGTAAGAGACTCAATCAAACCAAAACTTGTAGTGACAAAACACAAAACCGAAGTACGTGACTGGATGTTGAGAGGTTAAAAGAATGAAATTGCAAAATTGAGAGGTTAGTTTTTCACTAAACCCCGTGTTTTCAGCTCATCAGTACGTGAAGACCCAGTTTATGATCCTGATTTAGGAATTTGTAAGATATACTTTATAATTGACGCGGTCTTCGCTATAGTTCTCTGTAGAGGTTATATGTCTTATGGCTCTCAATAAGCTTGTTGCTCTGGTTGACGACCCAATTCAATACCCGCTTCACAACATTCACGGTTCTGGCAAAATTATTTGGTATCCTTCATCCTGATTTTCATCACATCAACATATATTCAGCTCTTCAGCATCCATTATTGCTGGGCACCAAGGCCCACAACTTAGCTTCCAAGTCGAACTTGGTTCATGTTTTATTCTCGGGATCATACGTCCAAATTCAGGTGTAAAGACTTCTCTCTTATGATGTTGCCAACGGTTCTGGAGTGTCACAGCTCTTGCCGGTTAACAGACCCTGGTGTATTCTTTGTCCGAGAGTTAGAGGTAGCCAACGATGGCAACAATCTTTCTCTGTTCAATTTCGATCACCACTGACAGTGCTGCAAGCCCTTTCTCAACCCCAATCATTTGAGTGTATCAACGTCGATTGTTTTTTCGACTATTCAATGCTCCTTCGAGCAAATGCTTTCGGGTTTCGGGTGAAGCTTCTCCATGGTCTCTTCACTCTGCTAAGCAAGTCTCGCCCCTTAATGCTCCTATCTTTTAACATATTGTACTGCTCTCCTTTATTTACTTTGCCGTTGAGTCTACCTCCGGTTGTATCCATCGTAGCCGCTTAGGCTTTAACTTCTAATATAATCAGTTGTCCAAAAAAAAAAAAGAATTTTGTGAATTAATTAGATAACTAGAGTTTTTTAGTCTGATTCGCATAATTATTTTACTTTTTTCGCATCATTTTCCATTGTTTTCTTGAATCCATATTGTATTCTCTTCTTGCATCAACATCATCAATATATCATAACCATGTCAGCCAAATTTTGTATAGCCAAACTAAGTTATATTTTACAGTATCATCCACAAAAAGTTATAGAAAATATAGAAACTAACATAAATTCACAATTCTTGCAGCCCAATTTCTTATAATATACATGAGTATTTCTAAACCTCTACGTAACCACCTTTTATCACTAATGAAACATACTTATTGAACGTTGAAGAAAACAATAATTTTAATTTTGAGAGGATTCAGGAGAAGGCATTAAAGGCCTGAGCAGTTCTAGCAACCTTGATAAAAACATCTTCTAGAATTGTGTCTGCAAGTCCCCAAGCAAACACGTTGAAACTAATCTTCGCTTCTCAACCGCTTGAAACACTTCCGAGATCCGAACTTCCACCTTTGGGATCTCAAATTTTTGTGTCCCTGCGATGTGGTATATCTTCTTGGCGTTTGGAGAAACATCTTGAACCAACATCTCCACATCTTGCTCATGTTCTGATGCTGTTGTTATAGTCAATACATAAGATCCACCAAACCTGCCTTTTAGCTCTTTTGGGTTGCCTATGCATTGTAGCCTTCCATCTACGAAAATCCCTACTCTGTCACAAAGAAACTCTGCTTCTTCCATTGAGTGTGTAGTGAGGATAATGGCAGTGTTCTTTTTCGCACGCTTAATTACTGTCCATAAGTTCATTCTTGAAGCTGGGTCGAGTCCTGTGCTCGGTTCATCCATATAAACCACCTTTTGAAAGGTTTATCCAATTGAAAAAAGAAAAAATTTGAGTTACAGCTCGAAATACTTCAACCTATATAGGTGGTTAACAAATCAAGATGAGTAAGCTAAGTGCATACCTTAGGATTCCCGATAAGTGAAATGGCTACACTTAGCCTTCTTTTCATACCTCCGCTGTATTTTCGAGCAGGTTTATCAGCCACTCCTCCGTAAAATAGGTTCACACTCTTAAGAGAATCTTCTACAGCCTAGTTTACATTAATTGGTTGATCATCTATGCTTTGATGATTTTTAAGTTAGAGACAAGGAAAGCAAAATTTATATATAACATACTTGGTTGAGATCAGAGCCTTTGAGATTCTTAAGTCTTCCGTAAAAGAGCAGGTGTTGCCTTCCGCTCAGCGTCTCCCATAACAAGCTGGTTTTAGACAATAAGAGAATGTTAAACAACTACATAATCTTTATGTAAAGGTTAGCAAAATAAAATGTTTCTAAGATTTAAATTACTCGTGTTGTGGACAAACACCCATGTTGGGGTGCACTTTGTCCATATTCGTGCATATGTCGAAACCTTGAACAAAAGCTGACCCTGATGTTGGTTTCACAAGTCCAGTCATCTGGCCAGATAAAACAATACTGAGCTTTATTATTCAGGACTATATCATACAGAGTTTTCAACAGCAAAATCTATTTGTGGCCATTTTGGGTACTAACCATGTTGATGAAGGACGTTTTTCCGGCACCATGGGCCCTACATGCCGAAGCATTCTCCTGAAGGCACAGCGAGAGATAACCCATGGACTGCAATTTTGGAGGATTTCCATCTCTACATGGATACTCCTTCTTCAGGTTGTCACATATAATCGCATGGCGTGTGCTTCGATCAAGCATCAACTGCTCAACTTTTTCACTCTGATTGGAACAATCAGCTAGAGAAAAATGCAAGAGAAACATGTAACTGTTTGTTAATGATTTTGCAATACCTCCTGAGTGACATCTACTTTCTTCATTTATCTATGGATACTACAGATCCTGTTTTTGTAAGATGTGCCTTTGTGGAGAAGGAGTTTTTAAGAGGATTTTTCAAGAAAACAAAGGTCTTTTCTTGATGAAGATATCTTATCAATATAGTATGATGCAATGAGTGCCAAAAACCACTCAGCGATTATGATGGAGAAAACTTCATCCATGGCACTGCCTCTGAATTTTTCCAGTTCCATCCCATCCAACATACCATTCAAGTTTCTCTGAAAAGCATACTGAGAGAACTCATACAACCCACGGTATAAAGAGAAGCCGGATACAACTCCATCACAAAAATCCACTTCCTATAATAATATAATAGTATATTAGCATCTTGATCCATTTAAAGGATATATGACTTCTTCGAGAGATGTCTTACTGGGAAATGATAAGCTCCAACAGAAACTGGAAGAGGAATGCGCCTAGGAGTCAGACCCAAACACGTATATGTAAGCAGCAACTATCATTTGGACATAAAGCAGACAGTGTTTTTTTTTTTTTTTTTTAGCACCGAAATATTCTTGAGAACATTTAGAAATGTGTGGCTTTACTTAGTACCTGATGCTGTCTCACCTTTGAAAATGCTGAGGAAACCAGAAAGGCAGTGGAGATTTGCAGATTTATGTAGAAAAAATAGAAAATGAATTGGATGTCGTAGTCATAAACAGGAAGAACTTCAGTCCTGCAAGCAATTACATAGCTCTAAAACTTATTCTATACACGTCTAAGAAATTATTAACTTAAGATATGGCAACGAATAGATACCTATTGCTGACCCATATATCATCAAGCTTATAACGTATAATGTGGATATGGCGAGAAAATAGGCGTAGGAAATCATCCAATATGGACCATCTCCGAGCCCATGCATCTTCATTATGATCCTTAGACGCTCCTGTTTCTCATAGACCAATGAGTTCAATATCACCTGTAAATAAAAGGGTGACTTTGGGGAATAGCCTCGTTGGCCAAGTCAATTTGTGGGATCGAGCACCCTAAATTTTTAATTTGCAAAATAATTTTTATGACTATTCTACCCTTTTCGATCGTAAGGCTAACCTCTCCGAAACAATATAACGGTAACGAGACTAGCCGCGTATCAATAATAACTCGTGTACGTATGTGGTGAATAAATGTAATGGGCATCTATATGTGTAAACCAAGTCGATCGAGGTAAATAGTTTCTGTCTACTTTATAGATATTTTGTTCATATTAATTTGGCATATCAAATGTTCATTTCGAGGTAACATTTTATCGTGTCTGCTAGTGACTAAATACTGGGTAACATAAATCATATTACATCAACACTTTAGCATATGCAAATAGTAATATCAATTTCCTCACATATTTATTGGTATAGAATTTGTCGAGATTTTATGAATGTTGATTATAGAATTTATAGAGGGAGTATGTAACATGAATTGAATGTTGCAACTTAATATAACCAAAACATGAGTAGTATTACCGACAATAGTACATAGTTAACATTACATAAAAATTACATAAGACCATAAAATTAGGCAAAACTAATGGTACTTAGCACATTTGAGCGATACAAGTAGCATAGGTAAACGCAAAACATTCAAAACACAGGCCGAAAGCAGCAACACAAATCCTCATCAGGTCCTCCAAGTTTGCTTCACGTAAAATATCATTCTCAAAAACAGCAATGTTTCCTTCTTTACCGACCACAATAAATGGTCCGAAATAGTAAAATCCAAAATGCCAACTCAAATATAAAAAGTAAACCATACAACAAAAACTAAACCCTATAGGGTATTAGTGAACCCAAGGGTATCCAAAACCCTAAACCCTAAACCCTAAAACCAAAACTAAACCCTAATCCTGGATTAGTGAACCCAAGTGTATCATAAACCATAACCCTAAAATCCTAAACCCATACAACAAAAACTAAACCTATAGGGTATTAGTGAACCCAAGGGTATCCTAAACCCTAAACCCTAAACCTCAAACCCTAAACACTAAACCCTAAACCCTAAAACCAAAACTAAACCCTAATCCTTGGATTAGTGAACCAAGGTGTATCATTAACCATACCCCTAAATCCTAAACCCTAAACCCTAAACCAAAACTAAACACTAAATCATTGGATTAGTGAACTCATCATGTGTATCATAAATCCAAGTGTATCATAAACTATAAACAGGAGGGCAAACATCTATCAGCCATTCAACTGCGAACAATAAAAATAATTATAATAGATAAAAGATAATTACCAGTAACATCAAATCAATGAAGAAATGAAAGGGATAACATTATCAGAACATCAATTAACATCAGGTCCTCCAAGTTTGCTTCACGTAAAATATCATTCTCAAAAACAGCAATGTTTCCTTCTTTACCGGCAACAATAAATAGTCCGAAATAGGGAATCCAAAATGCCCAACTCAAATATAAAAAGTAAACCGTACAACAAAAACTAAACCTTATAGGGTATTAGTAAACCCAAGGGTATCCAAAACCCTAAACCCTAAACCCTAAACCCTAAGCCCTAAAACAAAAACAAAACCCTAATCATTGGATTAGTGAACCCAAGTGTATCATAAACCATAACCCCTAAATCCTAAACCATACAACAAAAAACTAAACCAATAGGGTATTAGTGAACCCAAGGGTATCCTAAACCCTAAACCCTAAACCTCAAACCCTAAACCCTAAACCCTAAACCCTAAAACCAAAACTAAACCTAATCATTGGACTAGTGAACCCAAGTGTATTTATAAACCATAACCCTAAATCCTAAACCCTAAACCCTAAACAAAAACTAAACACTAAATCATTGGATTAGTGAACTCATGTGTATCATAAATACAAGTGTATCATAAACTATAACGGGAGAGCAAACATCTATCAGCATCAACTGCGAACAATATAAAAAAATTATAATTGATAAAGATAATTACCAGTAAATCAAATCAATGAAGAAATGAAAGGGATAACATTATCAGTAACATTAGTTAACATTAGGTCCTCCAAGTTTGCTTCACCTAAAATATCATTCTCAAAAACAGCAATGTTTCCCTTGCTTACCGGCAACAATAAATGGTCTGAAATAGTGGAATCCAAAATGCCCACTCAAATAGAAAAAAGTAAACCATACAACAAAAACTAAACCCTATAGGGTATTAGTGAACAAGGGTATCCTAAACCCTAAACCCTAAACCCTAAACCTCAAACCCTAAACCCTAAACCCTAAACCAAAAACTAAACCCTAATCCTTGGATTAGTGAACAAGGTGTATCATTAACCATAACCCCTAAATCATAAACCCTAAACCCTAAACCAAAACTAAACACTAAATCATTGGATTAGTGAATCATCATGTGTATCATAAATCCAAGTGTATCATAAACTATAAACAGGAAGGGCAAACATCTATCAGCCATTCAACTGCGAACAATATAAAAATAATTATAAGAGATAAAAGATAATTACCAGTAACATCAAATCAATGAAGAAATGAAAGGGATAACATTATCAGTAACATCATTAACATCAGGTCCTCCAAGTTGCTTCACGTAAAATATCATTCTCAAAAACAGCAATGTTTCTTCTTTACCGGCAACAATAAATAGTTCGAAATAGTGGAATCCAAAAAATGCCCAACTCAAATATAAAAGTAAAACCGTACAACAAAAACTAAACCTTATAGGGTATTAGTAAACCCAAGGGTATCCAAAACCCTAAACCCTAAACCTCAAACCCTAAACCCTAAACTCTAAGCCCTAAAACCAAAACTAAACCCTAATCATTGGATTAGTGAACCCAAGTGTATCATAAACCATAACCCCTAAATCCTAAACCCATACAACAAAAACTAAACCCAATAGGGTATTAGTGAACCCAAGGGTATCCTAAACCCTAAACCCTAAACCACAAACCCTAAACCCTAAACCTTAAACCCTAAAACCAAAACTAAACCCTAATCCTTGGATTAGTGAACCCAAGTGTATTATAAACCATAACCCCTAAATCCTAAACCCTAAACCATAAACCAAAACTAAACACTAAATCATTAAATTAGTGAACTCATGTGTATCATAAATACAAGTGTATCATAAACTATAAACGGGAGGGCAAACATCTATCAGCCATTCAACTGCGAACAATATAAAAATAATTATAACAGATAAAAGATAATTACCAGTAACATCAAATCAATGAAGAAATGAAAGGGATAACATTATCAGTAACATCAGTTAACATTAGGTCCTCCAAGTTTGCTTCACCTAAAATATCATTCTCAAAAACAGCAATGTTTCCTTCTTTACCGGCAACAATAAATGGTCTGAAATAGTGGAATCCAAAATGCCCAACTCAAATATAAAAAGTAAACCATACAACAAAAACTAAACCCTATAGGGTATTAGTGAACCCAAGGGTATCCAAAACCCTAAACCTCAAACCCTAAACCCTAAACCCTAAACCCTAAAACCAAAACAAAACCCTAATCATTGGATTAGTGAACCCAAGTGTATCATAAACCATAACCCCTAAATCCTAAACCCATACAACAAAAACTAAACCTTATAGGGTATTAGTGAACCTAAGGGTATCCTAAACCCTAAACCCTAAACCTCAAACCCTAAACCCTAAACCCTAAACCCTAAAACCAAAACTAAACCCTAATCCTTGGATTAGTGAACCCAAGTGTATCATAAACCATAACCCCTAAATCCTAAACCCATACAACAAAAACTAAACCCTATAGGGTATTAGTGAACCCAAGGGTATCCTAAACCCTAAACCCTAAACCGCAAACCTTAAACCCTAAACCCTAAACCTCAAACCTTAAACCCTGAACCCTAAACCCTAAAACCAAAACTAAACCCTAATCCTTGGATTAGTGAACCCAAGTGTATCATAAACCATAACCCCTAAATCCTAAACCCATACAACAAAAACTAAACCCTATAGGGTATTCGTGAACCCAAGGATATCCTAAACTCTAAAACCTAAACCTCAAACCATAAACCCTAAACCCTAAACCCTAAAACCAAAACTAAACCCTAATCCTTGGATTAGTGAACTCAAGTGTATTATAAACCATAACCCCTAAATCCTAAATCCTAAACCCTAAACCCTAAACCAAAACTAAACACTAAATCATTGGATTAGTGAACTCATGTGTATCATAAATCCAAGTGTATCATAAACTATAAACGGAAGGGCAAACATATATCAGCCATTCAACTGCGAACAATATAAAAATAATTATAACAGATAAAAGATAATTACTAGTAACAATCAAATCAATGAAGAAATGAAAGGGATAACATTATCAGTAACATCAATTAAATCGGATCACATATAAAAGAAAATTACTAGTAACAAAAACTCTGTATCTTTTAACAAAAAATCATAAATTTTGAACCCTAAACACTAAACCCTAAAACCAAAACTAAACCCTAATCCTTGGATTAGTGAACCCAAGTGTATCATAAACCCTAACCCCTAAATCTTAAACCCTAAACCCTAAACCAAAACTAAATACTAAATCATTGGATTAATTAGTGAACTCATGTGTATCATAAATCCAAGTCTATCGTAAACTATAAACGGCAAGGCAAACATCTATCAGTCATTCAACTGTGAACAATATAAAAATAATTATAAAAGATAATTACCAGTAACATGTAATCAATGAAGAAATGAAAGGGATAACATTATCAGTAACATCAATTAAATCGGATCACATATAAAAAAATATTACTAGTAATAAAAAATCAGCGAATCAAAAGAAAGGGATAAAATTATCGGACCATCAGCAAAATATTATCGGTGACCTAACTATGAATTGAAACCGATAAAACCGTATAAAGCATGTTAACAAACCCGTAATTGTGGAACCGAACGATAATGATGAGTACCCAAATGAATTATAGCGGTAAAAGTATAATCAAGGATAGAGAGGAAAGGCGATGAGATTTCAGGAGCGACGATGAGAGAGAATGCGAGGAGAGAAGGATACCTCTGGGGAATAAGAACGGCAAAACCGAATCACTTAATAGAGAGGGAGACGAGAAAGAGAATTTACGGTGACAGAAACGAGTTTGTGGTAACAGAAGAGAAAGCTTCTAAAAATTCGCTGGTGTTTATGAAAAAGGTGAACAGTTGCAAGGAGAGAAGTGGGTTGCAATTTATGAGAAGCAAAATATGACTGTTGATGCATAATTTGATCGGACCAGTCTCTTAAGGAATTAAAAAATGTTGTCAGAAGCCAAATGCCATTATGTGAAACATTAAGGGTAAAAAGGTAATCATACACGTAAAAAAGCATAAAAATCAAATTGTTTTATCAAGAGGTTTCTGAGAAAATTGACCGAGAGTCTTAGGTTATTTTTGGACTTAATCCTAAATAAAATGCAGTATATGTAACAAATTTCATATCGAAAGTGTTATGACACCTATATATATATATATATTAGTGATATGGGCCGAATGTTCTCACTTAGCTCATGAACTTTAACATCGAAAACTGCTAGTAAGAGCACGTAGAAAATTCTATTGAAAACAAACTTACTGGGAACAGAAGAAGAACAACCCATGTGAAGAAAAGGGGGCCAATGAGAGACGCCATGTCCAGGAGAAGCCTAGTTTCTTGTTTGGGCATATCTTTCACAAAATCGAATAACATCTTTGTCCCTGGGCCTCTCAAAAACTGAAGATAAGCATTCGAGACCTACAATTATTTTAAGAGCCTAAGAATGGTGTGATCAAGAGATCCTACGTATATAAAAGAAAGATGTCTTGAATGCAACACTTACCAAATTGACTGAGCGAGGAACTCGGACATACTTTACACGCCTATCTCCTAAATCTCCCTTGTGTGTAGAGTTATACCAGATGGTCACATTGAAGTTGTTGCTATTGGTGTCCAAGAGGTTGTATGCTAATTAATCAACCAAACAAAACAGTGAGAAGATTGCATATTTTAAATACGTAGAAACTGATAAGAGAAGTGGAAAAACCTGCAACGAACTCATTGATGATATCTTCGTGATTTGCTTGTCGATAGCCTTTGAAGATATCATCGTTGACCTCTTTCGAGCTATTTCGCCAGAGATTCAATCCTTGCACACATCTCACCTCTGCTTTGACACATGAACAATTAAGTTAAGATCAGCTGCAAGAATGTTATCTTAGAATTAGTAGCTTTAATTTGAGTGAGGAGACGAGAAATATTTTTTTATAACAAATTAGCTTGGTAGGCTGGAACATGGAATTTAGTCACTACAATAAACGTGTATAGTAAAATCCTATGTCCACTATATAAGATATATACTGTTATTCAACTAAGAATTCGAGGTGATTTGTTTTAAAATCATCAGTCAACTGTTATTCAAACATGAATTTTAAAAACCATTTAAAAATTTAGTGTTATTGAACTTGTGATTTTAAAATGTACCCTCAAATCCACTGTTATTGGAAATATTTTAAGTAATGAATTTCAGGAGATTTGTTGGGATTTGAAAGTGTTTTGGTGCAATTGCTTAGTTAAAGATATTAAAATCCAAATTTCATGGTTTTAGATTGGATTGTATAGTTTTTTGTTTAAAATCATTTCAACTTCCCTAATTCACCCAAAATCATCTCTAAACTCAAAACATCTCAAATCTCTTCAAATACAAGATTGAGTACACTCCTCCTAGATGTTTAAGCGGCGGAATATTTTAGAAATTACGTAGTAACCCGCGTCATACGCGGTGTAAAATATTTATTATATATAATTTTATTGTCTTTTATATAGATTATGTCATTTCAACATACTCAAAATATTTTTAAATTGTATATTAGTAAATATAAAACAAGTAATCATATATATTATATATATAGGATAACTTTTTTAAATCAGTTATTTTACTATCATTATTGATTAAGTAGAAAATTATGATATATTATTTATATATGAATTTATTACTAAATTGATATGAATATGCATAAATACAATTACTATATGTTTATTTCCTTAAATGTGCGATTACTTATTATATTTATATTATTAGTTAATTTTAGAAACAGAATAATTTTATTACCATAATTGTATACTGATTTGGTATCAATACAAATCAAAATTTGTATGTTAGTTTTCTTAGGATTTTGAATTATTTTAAAATACATTGAAAGTTATTGTAGCTGTAGTTATATACTATAATAAATATATATGAAAATCATGGACTTAGTAATTTTGATTTATATATTAAAATTGCTTTTAAGTTATTTTTAAGAAAATAGTATATACCCTTATTATTATTAGTGTTATAATAAATATTAATAAATTAAAAGTATCGATAATTTTTATTTCAATATATTATATTTTGTATTTGAAAATAAAGCATTTTAAACATATAGAATATAAATTATGTAGATAAATTATTATGAAGTGATATAATTATTATTGTAATTCATAAATATAATTTAAAAAGAATAACTATACACTGAAATATAATATTATTTTCATGTAAAATTATTTAATATACATGAAATATATATTAATATAAAATTATATGATTATATTGGTCAAATAAATAATTAAAGTATATATTTATGAATTAATTAATAACATGTATTTTAATTAGAATCTATGAGATATATTATACTTTGTATTATGTAATAGTGATAATTAATATAAGTGATAAGATGATATAATGGCATTACATGTAATTTGTCTAGTAAAATAAGATTTTTTTTATGTTTGTTGTTTGAGAAGCTTTCTTCTTTTGACACATCATCATGACAAACTTGAAATAAATAGATGAAAAGAAGGTTAAGTTTTAATTAGGATCCTCAAATAATATATAGGGTATATTAAATAATGTAATATGTATAATAAATATTGAAAAAACTTACAAAAAAGATCTCTAGAGTGTTGCACCTAAGGGTGTCAAAATGGGTCAAGACCCATGGGTTGATCCAATCCAATTTGATCAATTAACCTAAATTAACTGTTTAATTTTGATCCAATGGATTAGTGGATCAACATATAAATGGGTTAATAGATAAATGGATTAACAAGTCAATGGGTTAATAGGTTAATAGGTCTACTGATTTGGGTCAACCATGACTCATTAATTTTTTTTCATTAAAACTCATATTACAACTTTTAAATTACAATTCTAATTTTTTTAAAAAAAATTGATGGGTTCATGTGTCAACCATCAGCCCGGCCATCTAGTTAATGGATCGTGGATCAACCCATCTAGTTAATGGATCGTGGATCAACCCAACCCATTTATTAAATAGGTTGGGTTGACTCATGACTCATTTACTTTCAACCATTTAGGTTATGGGCTGGGTTGACCCATTTGATCCATTTTGACACTCCTAGCACTTGCATCTAAGAGAAACTCACCTTTATGGAACTCGAGAGTTGATTGTCGGAATGAGAATGATGACAATGTAGTGTTTGGATTGCACCGAGGTTGGATGTTGAAAATGGGAAGATCTGAGTGAATCCCTGGATCAAGATAATTGGTGTAGTCTGCCTCTGTTGTGGTACCCTAATATATATATTTATATTCAGGATAAGTCCGGAGAGATGTAAAGAGACTCGAGTTTATTATGGAAAGAACCAGAGTTCGAGCAGAGAAGAAATTACCAAGACATCATAGGCGAGGCTACGCAAGAAAAGCTCAGAGGAGTTCATTGCAAAAGAACTACTATGCAGATTCCGAGATAAAGCTGAAAAATGAAAATTAGTTGGAGAGGAAACAACAATACTTTTTAGAGTTGATACCAAAAAAAAAAAAAAAACTTTTTAGAGTAACGTAAGAGGCATACGTATACATACTTGCTCCTATGGAATGGTTATTCCCAGTAACAAGAATAGTTACAGGACAAGATCCGGTTCGTCTGCATGAGTCACGGGCACGATCAACGTAGCGAGCTTCAGGACGCGGGATATGTAACAAGGGGAGCAATTCTGGAGGGTTTGGGAAGGCACAGAAGAAGGCTTGAATTTGTGATGAATATTCTAAACCGCAACTGTTTCTTTCGCATTTACCATCATCACTTTTGCCGTCAATGCATTTGCAACCACATCGTCTATCAGCAGAGTTATTGACCTGTGTATCGAACAGAGCTTGAAGGTCCACTAGTAGTACGCAGAGGTACAGAGGGATCACGATGAGCCGAACATTGCTCCATATGTTTCGTTTCTTCACCAATGAATATAAATATTAGTTTTATTGCCGTAAGTATATTAGCATCGATGGATTTGGACTTTCAGTGTCAAGACTCAAGATATGTATATATATAAGGAAAACACACATGAGACATGTATTGTTTACCCAAACCTGATAGCTTATGTTTTTTCTGAACAAGGCATTGGCCCGCGTCAAAAAACTCGCGCTCGCGGGAATAGGATTTGCCATTGATGAAGCTTATTGGCTAATCTTGATTCTGTTTCTTTTTTCGTATGTTATGTCTCCTTTTGTTTTGGGTTTATATAGTGACATTGAGTGCTGGAAACTTAGTTGGTGAATTCACAACAGGATATGCATATCATATGACACGCTTTCCATTTGTAAATTTTTAAAGTATTTTAGGCCATTGATTTTGTATTAATAATTTTAACACGCGAACAACTTCAATTATGTGTGTTGACAGAGAAAATTAAACGTCAATCATTTGCAAGAAGTTGGCAAGGAAAGAGTTGATCCCACGACCGATAAATTCCTTATCAACCTGCTTTGTGTGGAGAACGAGTTGTATATTTTACATATAAATTAATGTTGTATATCATAAGATTATATATGAGGAAACGTGGATGGGGGGGAAACGTACTCTCGTGTCTGTCTCGTCGAAGCTGAAATACATTTTCAGGTGATCACGTTGAGGATAGAGCCTGTTCCTTAGAACATTTTATGGGCTATATATAGTTTATCTGATTTTACTAAATCATGGGGAACAAGAATAGTGTATAGTATGTATTAATGTATACTACTTTATCGAAAACATTGAATGTATACCTTTTTTTATTGAATACTGATCAAATTAGTTAATTTGCTTCATTGTTGCAGATAGCAAAAAAAGTGGAAAATTGATTTGCAATAAGCGTACTTCAAGAATCAAAATTTTACCCCCAAAACTGTAAATTTTGTTTCGTTCTCTCTGTCTTACGCCCGCATCATCTCTTTTCTCATGTATGAATCAACATCATACTTCACACATATCAGCAAAATTTTGATATAGCCACATTCCAACCCCCGAAAAGAAAAAAAATGAAACACCTACAGTACATGTATTTTTTGGTTTACATAATTTTGTTGTTTTACATAAATCATTCACAAATATACAAGTTATAGAAACCTTAAAGATATTCACAAACTTGCAGCCGATTTTTAATAAAGTACGTGTGTCAAAACCTCTGCAAACTTTATCAAACAAGCACAAGCATTGACGCAAAATATATGATAATCCTAAGAACGTACAGCTTTTAGTTCTCTTCCCCAAAAAACTCATCTCCATCGTTAAGAAGAAAGCAGAGGAAACTAATGGCTATGGCTATGGATCGGATCGCTGTTATCTCTTCCTCATCCGTTTATCATCGTTTTCTCGTTCTCATGGGTACAGATCTTCCAGAGTTTTCATGGCTTCCACTATCCGTCCGGCCTCTGCGTGAGTTTTCTAGCTTCATACTTTTCCCCAATTTTGTTCCTGCCCTTTTCTTTATGTTACTGATAAATATAATCTCACTATTTGGTCATGTTAACAAATACAGATCTACATTTTATTAATACGGTCTTATACGTTTTCTGCATATGAATATAATCAGATGTTACTGTTATCAAAACGTGTTATTTGTTAAGTAAATTTATAAGTGTCTATTTCGTCTTAGTATGGATTTGTACTTCATATGCTACCGATTTTTATCCCGTGTTATCTATATATTTACACATATATATATATTAAGAGTCATGTGTTTGGTTTACACGTCCCCAGATATAGCGCCATAAGGCATTTTATAGGTCTAACTGCATTCTTTAGTTGATATGAATATGATTTACTTGCTATGTAGACTAATACGGGTGTATATAATATTGGACTGATATGTCATATACTTCCCCTGATTCCGTGTTATCTATTATTTTACGGACCTATATTTAGTGTTGTCGGTTTCGTTCATTGTATTACAGTCTATATCTGCCCTTTGTACATTTACCTTTTTATATTACACGACATATCATATTATTTGTCAATATATTATTATGGTTCACGTTTCTACCACGCATCTACACTTTTTACATGTTAATATCAATCACATGCTATATACTTTGATATCAGATATACTTATGTTTCATACTTTAATGAATATGAACGTAATCTGAATTGTTTCCATGCAAACAAACGACGTACATCCCTATGTATATGTATCCAATGCAAAAATATATGTTTACGTGCTGATTATATTAAATGCATGCTATATATTTTGATAACACATACATATATTCTGCATGTCAATAAATATGTATGTAATACTAAATACATGCTATATATTTTGATATAACACGTATATATATTTCCCACGTCAATGAATATGTATGTAATATTAATATATTCCCTATCTACACTTTTTAGTGTAAATTAAGTTAAACACATGTTATATATATGTATAACACGTACATATATTCTCTACGTCAATGAATGTATGTAATATATAAATCTTCTATGCAGACGTACAATATATATCCATATGTATCAAATATTACTGTAAATATAACATGCAAATATATACCATATCTCGGCAAGTTCGGTGTTATCTAGTTTGTTGTCCGTAATCATTTATGTAGCATGAAATATATAATTATAGCATGCAAATATATAACATATCTCGGCAGGTCCTGTGTTATCTAGTTTATTGTGCGTAATCATTTACGTAGCATGCAATATATAATTATAACATGCAAATATATAGCATATCACGGCAAGTCTGGTGTTATGTTATCTAGTTCGTCGTGCGTAATCATTTACGTAGCATGCAATATATACTCTCTATATGTTCACCACAGTGACGTTAATCTACTATATAACATCATGTACAGTGTCCTTCTTTGCTTAACATCCATAAATATAAACAAGGTTTCTCGTCATTTCATATCATGTTATTAAAATATATGTATGAGGTGAGAAAAGATGAACATTAATTACACCTGTTTTACTCATTCCTTGTCCACATATTTTCACTCGTTTTCTCCTTAAAGTAATACATTTGCATTAACTTTGTTCTGCAGCCATTAACTATCATATTTACTTTTTGTTCCTTCATATTTTCCCCCACTCGCGTATTCGCGTGAAAGTATCACATTTAGTTGCCAACCTGTTTTTTACGGGTACCTTTATACCGTTTTCCTATAACTTTTTTTCTCTTTGTTAGACCATCATTAACGCAGATTCTTAGGGCTGGTTCTTAGTGCAAATAAGCATTAAAATAAATAAAAAATAGGTAGTAAGCGAAAAACCGATTCTTAAATAAGACATTTAAGAATCGGCTTCAGACGCGTGTCACCGTTGCATGTGATTTGGAGAATCCTTCGATCTTTTTATTTCATCACTCCTTCTCCGATTTTGATCGGAACTAGTTCGGGATATCTGATTTCTCCGACGATGGGAGAAGAGTGAGTCTAGGTACTGCGGCGTTGAGACTGATTTCTCCGACGATGTTGCTTCTCCTCTCTCCTTCCACATCTCCACCGGCGGGTTTGACTATGTCCTTGCTCCTCTGGTTCGTTTCTTTCTTACTTCTTTATTTGGAATGTTCTTTTGATTTCTGTGTTCCTGATTTCTACGTTGGAGAAGACGCAGAAGATAAACTGAGAGTTGGACTCATTTTCCGAGGTCCGTCTGCGGAGCGTGGGATTTCTCTCAACTCGGTTAGATCAGATCATGATCATATTCGGGTTCTTTTTAAATCCTATGAAGATTCCATTTTCATTAATTGAGTTCAGATTTGATATTGTGTTATGTGATTATGATTTTGTTCATTAGGACAACAGTATAAGCGTGAGCTGCTATTATATAGATCCTCATCTCAACGCTTATGCAATTTCCTCTGCTCAGGTTTTGATGCTTTATGTTGTATTAGCATTAATTTCGACAACTTCTGCTTTGTACTCGAATACTCCGGCAGAGATTTGATTTCAAGCTCGAGAGGTGAGGGTATATGTGATAATAAACAAGCGTTATGAAACTCGTCCATGGAGTGATTCATTTGTACATGTTAATTACTTATAGCTCTTGACATAATCTCTCTGTGTAGATTTATGTGGTTTCAATCACAATACGTATTGTGATAAGTGTACTTAGTAGATTTGACGAGAGTTCATTTGGTTTTGATGGTGCCAATCCTAATCTAAACCTATCGCAATGTCTACATTTTGGCTTCAAGAGATCATATAAATTGGAGGCACGTTAGGTAGAGATCATATAGTTTATGTATTAATGATCTATCTTAATCGTTTTCTGTTTTGGTTTTTGCAGGCGATGTGTTGCTCCATTGTGTAGTGGATGCAATCTTGCAGGCGATGTGTTGCTCAAGTTAATCTGTTTGTTCTTTTTTTTTTTTTGAAAGAATTTTAAATTATTCACTCAAAAACGTTTTTACATGTTACTGCATCGATTGTGCATAGTTATGAAATTGTCGAGAGATAGAGATTACAATTGCAAAAACTTAATTTGTGTCCCTTCTGGTAGCAAACCAGAGCTGCATTGCATCCTCACGTCGTGCAGGTCCTGAAATACGAAAGGAGAGGATACGATTCCGTATCTGTCGATCTATGTGACGTGCCATTTGATATGTTGGGATAGCAACTTCACCATGCTTCCTGCCATTTCTTTCTTTCCAAATTGAGAAAACTGTTATCTGGAAAGTGTACTTTATCAGAAAAGAGTAAGTCGTGTTCTGAAAGTTGCAGAGGGTTTGAACTAGCTGTTGCCAATCTGTTGTATAGTTCGAACCCATAATTTGCTGAGCGAGAGCCTTCCACACTGCACTCGAATAAACACACAAGAAAAAAAGATGTTCCCTTGTTTCTAATGCACTGTTACATAAGATACATTTTCCATCTGCATTTGAGTTCCATTGAAGAATCCTATTTCCTGTTGCCAAACGATTGAGCACTGCAAGCCAGCATATGAAAGAAAATTTCGGTGTAGCATCTGAGAACCAAATACACTTGTGCCAACTGACCATAGTCGCCGTTCCACGAATCAGATGCCATGTCGCATTGTAGTTGAAAGTTGATTGAAAAGAACCGTTTGGCTTTTTCCAGAGCCTCTTGTCTCTCTCATGCACTAATCCCCTTTTTCTCACCGACTCTATCTCCGCTTCAATCATGTTTAGCATGTCCGAACGGTGGTGCTTCTGTCGACGTGTTAATACCTCTGCCACAGTAGCAGTAGCTTTGATTCCCAGATCAGTGCGACCCCTTAATCCCGTCAAATCCACCAATTTCCCAAGGGGAGACCATACATCATACCAGAAAGAAGTTTTTCTTCCGTCATGTACTTCCACTTTCGTGAGCAACTCCGCTGTTTCTCTGTATTTCCGTCATGTACTTCCACTTCCGTCATACCAGAAATCTGTTTGTTCTTTTTGTAATTGAACACAGCAGTATTTCTTATTTATGCATATATGCTCTTATCTGATGTTTCGTATGTAAAGAAACCAACACCGATAGTGCTTAGCACTAGCCCAAGACCGTAATACCCGAGAAATCCAAGAGAATAACCCTCTAAGTATGTGAATGAATATGGAAGAACAATTAGAGAATACTTGAAAAACTTTTAAAGAAAATTTTAGAACTTATGATGAACACTCTTTATTATTTCAACTTCTTGTACTTTTTACAAATGATGGGGTGAGGAGGTATTTATAGCCTCCAAAAGATCTTACATCATAAATCTAGATTTTTCTACTCTAACCTCCTTAACCTAGATATTTTTTAATTTTCTAAATTTTTTAATATAATATCTAGATTTTTCAACAAAAATATCTTATCCTAACCTCCTTACTTCCTAGATTTTTCTAATATAATATCTAGATTTTTATCATACAAATCTAGATTTTTCTACACAAATATCTTATCCATAACCTCCTTACTTCCTAGATTTTTATACCATAATATCTAGATTTTTTATCATACAAATCTAGATTTTTCTACACATATATCTTATCCCAAAATCAAGTTTAATTTCAATACTCCCCCTTAAACTTGATTTTGTCAACCATCCCGAGCTTTGAACGAAGTAGCTCAAACTGGCCTTTTGGCAGTGACTTGGTGAAGATATCTGCAACATTGTCTTCACTTCGAACCTCCAAAGCTTCAATCGTTCCATCAAGCACCTTCTCACGTATGAAATGATGTTCCAACTCAATATGCTTAGTCCTTGCATGGAACACCGGATTATTCGCCAGCTTGATAGCACTTTGATTATCTCCATAGATAGTAACTGGCTTGTTGATTGGCTCGAACAGGTCTTCAAGGAGTCTTCGAAGCCAAATACACTCTTGAGCTGCGAGTGTTGAAGCTTTATACTCCGCTTCAGTGGTTGACAGCGACACTGTTGCTTGCTTCTTGCTGCACCATGAAACGCTTGTGTCTCCACATATAAACACATAGCCCGAAGTTGATTTCCGATCATCCAGATCTCCACCAAAGTCTGCATCCGTGAAGCCATAGAGAGAGACCTTGGCATTGTACTTATACACCAAACCCATGCCAAGAGTTGTCTTCACATACTTCAAGATCTTCTTTGCTGCTTCTAGATGTGGCTTCCTCGGTGTCTGCATAAACCGACTTACAAGACCAACCGCAAAGGAAATGTCAGGCCTTGTAATGGTTAAGTACAGAAGACTTCCTACAAGAGATCGGTAAGGTCGAGGATTGGGTAGCAGAGATCCTTCATCGCGCTTCAACTTAACGTTTACATCCATCGGAGTAGTACGTGTTTTTCCTTCGTGTACCCCGAACTTCTCAACAATCCTTCTTGCATAACTTTGTTGGCCGATGAATATTCCATCCTTTACTCTTTCAACCTCCAATCCAAGGAAGTTATTAAGCTCACACAACTTCTTCATCTCAAACCTTATTGACATATCCTCTTGTAGACGAGCGATTTCCGCTTCATCATTCCCGGAGATTATCAAGTCATCCACATAGAGAAGAACTACCACGTGGACTCTTCCATTCTTCTTGAGGAATAAACTCGGATCAGAATTAGATGGGACAAACCCACAGAACTGAAGAAACTGAGCAAGCTTTCCATACCAGGCTCTTGGAGCTTGTTTTAACCCATATAGAGCCTTCTTTAGCTTGCACACATAGTCAGGATGCTCCCTTGATGTGTAACCAGGTGGTTGCTCCATATAGATATCCTTATCGAGTTCTCCATATAAAAATGCATTCTTCACATCTAACTGCCATAACTTCCAGCCAAAGCTTGCAGCTAAAGATAAAAGTGAACGTACCGAAGTCATCTTTGCCACTGGACTGAAAGTCTCATCATAATCTTCTCCATACTTCTGGGAGAATCCCCGAGCAACCAACCTTCCTTTGTATCTATCAATGCTTCCATCTGTCCTTCGCTTGATACGGTACACCCACTTGCATGAGACGGGTTGGACATCCTTGGGTTTTGGAACCAAATCCCAAGTTTCATTCTTTTTAAGAGCATCCATCTCCTCCTTCATAGCGGTCTCCCACTCTTTAACTCCTTTTGCTTCATCATATGATGATGGCTCTTCTTCATCTAATGGAGCTGCAAAATAGCATGAGTAAGTAGTGACAAAACTGTCATCTCTGAACCGAGCAGGCTTGACAATGTTCCGTTTTGGCCGTTGATTAGCCATGGAACCATGGTCTTCTTCCTCATCTTCTTCTTGGTTAGTGCTCCCCCTTCACCTTGTGTCTCTTGTTCAGAACTTCCACCTTCTTTTGGTATCTGAACAGCTGGTTCATCGCCTTTGAGGGAACCCGTACCATCTTCTCAAACAAGACTTGAGGAGGTCCATAATAGGAAGAAACTTCATCAAAGACAACATCACGAGATACAGTGTACCTGTGTGTCTCTGGATCCATGCACCTCCAACCCTTCCTCTGTTCATCATAGCCGACAAAGATGCACTTCTTTGCCTTTGCCTCCAGCTTGGTTCTATGAGAATCGAACACGTGGACGTAGCAGACTGATCCAAATACCCTGAGATGTTTCACCGTTGGCTTCTTCTTGTGAACCATCTCATACGGAGACTTCATATTATTTGGACTAAGCGGCATCCGGTTGATGACATAGGCTGCACATCTCATACCTTCCGCCCATAAGGCCTTAGGTAAATTCTTCGCATGTAGCCAGCTTCTACAAGTCTCGCTTAGATGTCTGATCTTCCTTTCTGCTACTCCATTCTGTTGAGGTGTATATGGACATGTAAATTCTCTCTTGATACCATGCTCTGGCAGAAAGAGAGAAACTCCTTTGACATAAACTCCCCTCCATTATCCGTCCTTAGAGTCTTGATCTTCCGACCTAACTCTCCTTCCACGGTGACCTTGAATTCTTGAAACCTTGAAAATACCTCTGATTTTTCCTTCACGAAGTATACCCAAGTGTACCGTGAGAAGTCATCAACGAACAGCAACATGTAGCGGAACCTGGAATAGGAGGATGTCTCGTTGGACCCATCAAGTCACTATGGACCCTCTCCAATGGAGCGCTGCATCGTGAAGTAGAGTTGTCAAATGGAAGCCTATGTGATTTTCCATATTGACAACCTTCACAAAGTATTCCTTCATTCTGAATCTTCAACTTTGGGAGCCCATTCACCAGATCTTTATTCACCATAACCTTCAACTTAGTCATATTTATATGACCAAGCCTAGCATGCCATATAAGGCATTATCATTCGTACTCATCTTCTCCACATAAGTGTTGGAAGCAGATAAGACATAAAGATCTTTAACCCGTGCTCCGGTGTGAACTACGTCTGCCTTTAATTCCTGAATATTTTTCAAGAATTAACATTTTTTTTGGCCAAATAAAACGTAGTTACCTGAGTCTACCGCATTCACCACTGAGAGAAGATTCTTCTTTACTCCAGGGACATGATATACATTCTTGAGAGTGATTGGACTTCCATCATCTCCTTCAATGACAACAGTCCCTTCCTTCTCAACCCCGTGGACTGAATTATCCGCGGTAATAATGGCTTCTTTCCCGTCATGACTTGAAGACTAGAAAATAACTTCTCATCTCCGGTAATATGATGGCTACAACCAGAATCCACGATCCAATCATTTCCCAGATTTTTAGTTTTGGATGTACCTGAAGATGCAGCCTCCACCGTGAAGCATTTTCCCCATTCTTCGTCTTCAGCATGAGCTTTTGATTCTGCCATATTTGTTTCCTTCAGCTTGACTCTGCAGTCCTTTTTGAAGTGTCCAAGCTTTCCACACACCGGTAGCACTTGAACCGCTTCTTATCTCCCGTAGAAGATCCTTCCCGTCCATCATTGTTCTTTGGACCTTCAAACTTGGGTTTGCCTTTGAAGCTCTGTTGCCTCCGAGCTATGAAAGCACTCCCTGAATCATCTTGGATTTTGACTCCAGCCATTTGTGTGGCTAATGATTCTTGCGAAGCTAGCAGGTTCTCAAACTCCTCCAAGGAAGGTTGTGTAGCCCATCCTTGAACGGAAGTCACAAACGGTGTATACTCGGGTCGCAGACCCCGAATAATAGACCGCTTTAACCGGCTTCCGAAATAGATTCCTCCGATTAAGAGTATTAATCTCAGAGCAAAGGTTCTTTACTTGATGAAGAATTCTGAGATTGAAGACTCCCCCTGCTTCGCATTCGCCAGCTCATTCTCTAACAATTGTAGACGAGCTTCATTCTTCTTGTTGAACAACTGATCCAGCGCCTGCCAAATGGAACTAGCGGATGTGCACCTTGAGACATGCTCAAATACTCCCGAGGATATTGACCTCTTCAACGCAAACTCCGCCTTGGCATTCTTCCGTGTCCATTCCTTTGTCGCTTCCGCTGTTGCAGCATCTCCCCTTGGTGGTGTTGTGCTACTACCGCCGACGACATCCCATAAGTCCTCACTCACCAAGTATGACTCCATGCATGACTTCCATAACCGGTAGTTAGATTTGTTTAAGATCTCCATCCCCAATCCAACAACACGACCCATTGACTCCATACTTAGAATAAACTCAAGCTCTCTTTAAATTCCGATCTTGAAAAGAACCAAATTAGAATGGCTCTGATACCATGTAAAGAAACCAACACCGATAGTGCTTAGCCTAGCCCAAGACCGTAATACCCGAGAATCCAAGAATAACCCTCTAAGTATGTGAATGAATATGGAAGAACAATTAGAGAATACTTGAAAAACTTTTAAAGAAAATTTTAGAACTTATGATGAACACTCTTTATTATTTCAACTTCTTGTACTTTTTACAAATGATGGGGTGAGGAGTATTTATAGCCTCCAAAAGATCTTACAACATAAATCTAGATTTTCTACTCTAACCCCTTAACCTAGATATTTTTTAATTTTCTAATTTTTTAATATAATATCTAGATTTTTCAACAAAAATATCTTATCCTAACCTCCTTACTTCCTAGATTTTTCTAATATAATATCTAGATTTTTTATCATACAAATCTAGATTTTTCTAACAAATATCTTATCCATAACCTCCTTACTTCCTAGATTTTCTACCATAATATCTAGATTTTTTATCATACAAATCTAGATTTTTCTACACATATATCTTATCCCAAAATCAAGTTTAATTTCAATATCGTAGTGATGCGAATGAGACAGAAAAAGATGAAACAGATTCTTGCATGTGTATAACTATGGACTCTTGAACGCTGCTTTGAAATTTTGACGGACAAAGACATACCTCCCATTCTTGTCTCCATATTTCTCTTCTGAACATCATTTTTTTATAGCAAAATGGTTGCGATGAGTGAGTATATGTCACAACTTAAGTGTTAAAACAAAGGATGAGCTTTTTACATATACACAAAATTCAGATTCTATATCTGCAGGTATTGTTTTCTTTTTTTAACAAGCTTTGATAATCAAGTACGCAGTTCTCTTTGAAGATCATATTTTATATTAGGTTATTGGTTTTAGGAACACAAGTGAAAGTGCTTTATTTCTTCATATACTTGTAAATTTAGGTGGCGTTATCAAAAGTGATGAGTGATGCTACTTGTGTTAGTACATCTTCTTCACTGTCACGTAGAAGTTTGCAAAATACTTCAACTGCTTATGAATCAGAGAATGATCAATGTGTGTAATCTACTCATGCATAATTTTTTTTAAGAACTTATAGTGGAATTCTGCCATTGGAGCAAAGAAAACAAAATGATCTTAACAAAGGTTCTTAGCAAAAATTTAATAATTAAATATTATCTAAGAATCTCTATTGGTTTCTCCCATTGATGATGCTCTTAGTTTCCCAATTTGTATTCAAATTCTTATTTTACACCAAATTGTCCCCTTTTTGAAGTAATATGTATGAAATATTTAAAGTTTAAACCGTCTAGTAATAAATAGAAGGATTAAGTCCAAAAATAACCTAAGACTCTCGGTCAATTTTCTCAGAAACCTCTTGATAAAACAATTTGATTTTTATGCTTTTTTACGTGTATGATTACCTTTTTGCCCTTAATGTTTCACATAATGGCATTTGGCTTCTGACAACATTTTTTAATTCCTTAAGAGACTGGTCCGATCAAATTATGCATCAACAGTCATATTTTGCTTCTCAAAAATTGCAACCCACTTCTCTCCTTGCAACTGTTCACCTTTTTCATAAACACCAGCGAATTTTTAGAAGCTTTCTCTTCTGTTACCACAAACTCGTTTCTGTCACCGTAAATTCTCTTCTCGTCTCCCTCTATTAAGTGATTCGGTTTTGCCGTTCTTATTCCCAGAGGTATCCTTCTCTCCTCGCATTCTCTCTCATCGTCCCTCCTGAAATCTCATCGCCTTTCCTCTCTATCTTGATTATACTTTTACCGCTATAATTCATTGGGTACTCATAATTATCGTTCGGTTCCACAATTACGGGTTTGTTAACATGCTTTATACGGTTTTATCGGTTTCAATTCATAGTTAGGTCACCGATAATATTTGCTGATGGTCCGATAATTTTATCCCTTTCTTTTGATTCGCTGATTTTTATTACTAGTAATATTTTTTATATGTGATCCGATTTAATTGATGTACTGATAATGTTATCCCTTTCATTTCTTCATTGATTACATGTTACTGGTAATTATCTTTTATAATTATTTTTATAGTTCACAGTTGAATGACTGATAGATGTTTGCCTTGCCGTTTATAGTTTACGATAGACTTGGATTTATGATACACATGAGTTCACTAATTAATCCAATGATTTAGTATTTAGTTTTGGTTTAGGGTTTAGGGTTTAAGATTAGGGGTTAGGGTTTATGATACACTTGGGTTCACTAATCCAAGGATTAGGGTTTAGTTTTGGTTTTAGGGTTTAGTGTTTAGGGTTCAAAATTTATGATTTTTGTTAAAAGATACAGAGTTTTTGTTACTAGTAATTTTCTTTTATATGTGATCCGATTTAATTGATGTTACTGATAATGTTATCCCTTTCATTTCTTCATTGATTTGATTGTTACTAGTAATTATCTTTTATCTATTATAATTATTTTTATATTGTTCGCAGTTGAATGGCTGATATATGTTTGCCTTCCGTTATAGTTATGATTACACTTGGATTTATGATACACATGAGCACTAATCCAATGATTTAGTGTTTAGTTTGGGTTAGGGTTTAGGGTTTAGGATTTAGGATTTAGGGGTATGGTTTATAATACACTTGAGTTCACTAATCCAAGGATTAGGGTTTAGTTTTGGTTTAGGGTTTAGGGTTTAGGGTTTATGGTTTGAGGTTTAGGTTTTAGAGTTTAGGATATCCTTGGGTTCACTAATACCCTATAGGGTTTAGTTTTTGTTTATGGGTTAGGATTTAGGGGTTATGGTTTATGATACACTTGGGTTCACTAATCCAAGGATTAGGGTTTAGTTTTGGTTTTAGGGTTTAGGGTTTAAGGTTTGAGGTTTAGGGTTTAGGGTTTAAGGTTTGCGGTTTAGGGTTTAGGGTTTAGGATACCCTTGGGTTCACTAATACCCTATAGGGTTTAGTTTTTGTTGTATGGGTTTAGGATTTAGGGGTTATGGTTTATGATACACTTGGGTTCACTAATCCAAGGATTAGGGTTTAGTTTTGGTTTTAGGGTTTAGGGTTTAGGGTTTGAGGTTTAGGGTTTAGGGTTTAGGATACCCTTGGGTTCACTAATACCCTATAAGGTTTAGTTTTGTTGTATGGGTTTAGGATTTAGGGGTTATGGTTTATGATACATGGGGTCACTAATCCAATGATTAGGGTTTGTTTTGGTTTTAGGGTTTAGGGTTTAGGGTTTAGGGTTTGAGGTTTAGGGTTTGGTACCCTTGGGTTCACTAATACCCTATAGGGTTTAGTTTTGTTGTATGGTTTACTTTTTATATTGAGTTGGCATTTTGGATTCCACTATTTCAGACCATTTATTGCTGCCGGTAAAGAAGGAAACATTGCTGTTTTTGAGAATGATATTTTAGGTGAAGCAAACTTGGAGGACCTAATGTTAACTGATGTTACTGATAATGTTATCCCTTTCATTTCTTCATTGATTTGATGTTACTGGTAATTATCTTTTATCTGTTATAATTTTTTTATATTGTTCGCAGTTGAATGGCTGATAGATGTTTGCCCTCCCGTTTATAGTTTATGATACACTTGTATTTATGATACACATGAGTTCACTAATCCAATGATTTAGTGTTTAGTTTTGGTTTAGGTTTTAGGGTTAGGATTTAGGGGTTATGGTTTATAATACACTTGGGTTCACTAATCCAAGGATTAGGGTTTATTTTGGTTTTAGGGTTAAGGTTAGGGTTTAGGGTTTGTGGTTAGGGTTAGGGTTTAGGATACCCTTGGGTTCACTAATACCCTATTGGGTTTAGTTTTTGTTGTATGGGTTTAGGATTTAGGGGTTATGGTTTATGATACACTTGGGTTCACTAATCCAATGATTAGGGTTTAGTTTTGGTTTTAGGGCTTAGAGTTTAGGGTTTAGGGTTTGAGGTTTAGGGTTTAGGGTTTTGGATACCCTTGGGTTTACTAATACCTTATAAGGTTTAGTTTTTGTTGTACGGTTTACTTTTTATATTTGAGTTGGGCATTTTGGATTCCACTATTTCGGACTATTTATTGTTGCCGGTAAAGAAGGAAACATTGCTGTTTTTGAGAATGATATTTTACGTGAAGCAAACTTGGAGGACCTGATGTTAATTGATGTTACTGATAATGTTATCCCTTTCATTTCTTCATTGATTTGATGTTACTGGTAATTATCTTTTATCTATTATAATTATTTTTATATTGTTCGCAGTTGAATGGCTGATAGATGTTTGCCTTCCTGTTTATAGTTTATGATACACTTGGATTTATGATACACATGATGAGTTCACTAATCCAATGATTTAGTGTTTAGTTTTGGTTTAGGGTTTAGGGTTTATGATTTAGGGGTTATGGTTAATGATACACCTTGGTTCACTAATCCAAGGATTAGGGTTTAGTTTTGGTTTTAGGGTTTAGGGTTTAGGGTTTGAGGTTTAGGGTTTAGGGTTTAGGGTTTAGGATACCCTTGGGTTCACTAATACCCTATAGGGTTTAGTTTTTGTTGTATGGTTTACTTTTTCTATTTGAGTTGGGCATTTTGGATTCCACTATTTCAGACCATTTATTGTTGCCGGTAAAGAAGGAAACATTGCTGTTTTGAGAATGATATTTTAGGTGAAGCAAACTTGGGGACCTAATGTTAACTAATGTTACTGATAATGTTATCCCTTTCATTTCTTCATTGATTTGATGTTACTGGTAATTTCTTTTATCTATTATAATTATTTTTATATGGTTCGCAGTTGAATGGCTGATAGATGTTTGCCCTCCCGTTTATAGTTTATGATACACTTGTATTTATGATACACATGAGTTCACTAATCCATGATTTAGTGTTTAGTTTTGGTTTAGGGTTTAGGATTAGGATTTAGGGGTATGGTTTATAATACAATGGGTTCACTAATCCAGGATTAGGGTTTAGTTTTGGTTTTAGGGTTTAGGGTTTAGGGTTTAGGGTTTGAGGTTTAGGGTTTAGGGTTTAGGATACCCTTGGGTTCACTAATACCCTATTGGGTTTAGTTTTGTTGTAGGGTTTAGGATTTAGGGGTTATGGTTATGATACACTTGGGTTCACTAATCCATGATTAGGGTTTTGTTTTTGTTTTAGGGCTTAGGGTTTAGGGTTTAGGGTTGAGGTTAGGGTTTAGGGTTTGGATACCCTTGGGTTTACTAATACCCTATAAGGTTTAGTTTTGTTGTACGGTTTACTTTTTATATTTGAGTTGGCATTTGGATTCCACTATTTCGGACTATTTATTGTTGCCGGTAAAGAAGGAAACATTGCTGTTTTTGAGAATGATATTTTACGTGAAGCAACTTGGAGGACCTGATGTTAATTGATGTTACTGATAATGTTATCCCTTTCATTTCTTCATTGATTTGATGTTACTGGTAATTATCTTTTATCTATTATAATTATTTTTATATTGTTCGCAGTTGAATGGCTGATAGATGTTTGCCCTCCTGTTTATAGTTTATGATACACTTGGATTTATGATACACATGATGAGTTCACTAATCCAATGATTTAGTGTTTAGTTTTGGTTTAGGGTTTAGGGTTTATGATTTAGGGGTTATGGTTAATGATACACCTTGGTTCACTAATCCAAGGATTAGGGTTTAGTTTTGGTTTTAGGGTTTAGGGTTTAGGGTTTGAGGTTTAGGGTTTAGGGTTTAGGGTTTAGGATACCCTTGGGTTCACTAATACCCTATAGGGTTTAGTTTTTGTTGTATGGTTTACTTTTTCTATTTGAGTTGGGCATTTTGGATTCCACTATTTCAGACCATTTATTGTTGCCGGTAAAGAAAGAAACATTGCTGTTTTTGAGAATGATATTTTAGGTGAAGCAAACTTGGAGGACCTAATGTTAACTAATGTTACTGATAATGTTATCCCTTTCATTTCTTCATTGATTTGATGTTACTGGTAATTATCTTTTATCTATTATAATTATTTTTATATTGTTCGCAGTTGAATGGCTAATAGATGTTTGCCCTCCCGTTTATAGTTTATGATACACTTGTATTTATGATACACATGAGTTCACTAATCCAATGATTTAGTGTTTAGTTTTGGTTTAGGGTTTAGGATTTAGGATTTAGGGGTTATGGTTTATAATACACTTGGGTTCACTAATCCAAGGATTAGGGTTTAGTTTTGGTTTTAGGGTTTAGGGTTTAGGGTTTAGGGTTTGAGGTTTAGGGTTTAGGGTTTAGGATACCCTTGGGTTCACTAATACCCTATTGGGTTTAGTTTTTGTTGTATGGGTTTAGGATTTAGGGGTTATGGTTTATGATACACTTGGGTTCACTAATCCAATGATTAGGGTTTTGTTTTTGTTTTAGGGCTTAGGGTTTAGGGTTTAGGGTTTGAGGTTTAGGGTTTAGGGTTTTGGATACCCTTGGGTTTACTAATACCCTATAAGGTTTAGTTTTTGTTGTACGGTTTACTTTTTATATTTGAGTTGGCATTTTGGATTCCACTATTTCGGACTATTTATTGTTGCCGGTAAAGAAGGAAACATTGCTGTTTTTGAGAATGATATTTTACGTGAAGCAAACTTGGAGGACCTGATGTTAATTGATGTTACTGATAATGTTATCCCTTTCATTTCTTCATTGATTTGATGTTACTGGTAATTATCTTTTATCTATTATAATTATTTTTATATTGTTCGCAGTTGAATGGCTGATAGATGTTTGCCCTCCTGTTTATAGTTTATGATACACTTGGATTTATGATACACATGATGAGTTCACTAATCCAATGATTTAGTGTTTAGTTTTGGTTTAGGGTTTAGGGTTTAGGATTTAGGGGTTATGGTTAATGATACACCTTGGTTCACTAATCCAAGGATTAGGGTTTAGTTTTGGTTTTAGGGTTTAGGGTTTAGGGTTTAGGGTTTGAGGTTTAGGGTTTAGGGTTTAGGATACCCTTGGGTTCACTAATACCCTATAGGGTTTAGTTTTTGTTGTATGGGTTTAGGATTTTAGGGTTATGGTTTGTGATACACTTGGGTTCACTAATCCAAGGATTAGGGTTTAGTTTTGGTTTTAGGGTTTAGGGTTTAGGGTTTTGGATACCCTTGGGTTCACTAATACCCTATAGGGTTTAGTTTTTGTTGTATGGTTTACTTTTTATATTTGAGTTGGGCATTTTGGATTTTACTATTTCGGACCATTTATTGTTGTCGGTAAAGAAGGAAACATTGCTGTTTTTGAGAATGATATTTTACGTGAAGCAAACTTGGAGGACCTGATGAGGATTGTGTTGCTGCTTTCGGCCTGTGTTTTGAATGTTTTGCGTTTACCTATGCTACTTGTATCGCTCAAATGTGCTAAGTACCATTAGTGTTTGCCTAATTTTATGGTCTTATGTAATTTTTATGTAATGTTAACTATGTACTATTGTCGGTAATACTACTCATGTTTTGGTTATATTAAGTTGCAACATTCAATTCATGGTTACATACTCCCTCTATAAATTCTATAATCAACATTCATAAAATCTCGACAAATTTCTATACCAATAAATATGTGAGGAAATTGATATTTACTATTTGCATATGCTAAAGTATTGATGTTAATATGGTTTATGTTACCCAGTATTAGTCACTAGCAGACACGATAAAATGTTACCTCGAAATGAACATTTGATATGCCAAATTAATATGAACAAAATATCTATAAAGTAGACAGAAACTATTTACCTCGATCGACTTGGTTTACACATATAGATGCCCATTACATTTATTCACCACATACGTACACGAGTTATTATTGATACGCGGCTAGTCTCGTTACCGTTATATTGTTTCGGAGAGGTTAGCCTTACGATCGAAAAGGGTAGAATAGTCATAAAAATTATTTTGCAAATTAAAAATTTAGGGTGCTCGATCCCACAAATTGACTTGGCCAACGAGGCTATTCCCCAAAGTCACCCTAAATAGAAAAAGGCTGGAGTAAATAGTTTTATCGTGATTACAAACCACGCTTCCCCATGCGTGATCTTATCACATTTGACAAATTTATTGTAACCACACCCCTGTCAACTTCTTGCAAATAAATGAAGTTGTTCGATCGTTGAAATAATAATAATAATTTAAAAAACAAATGGAACATAGTTATTTAGTACAAGACAAAATGAAATAATTAATGTCTTAAACCACTTAATTCGCAATGGAAAAAAAAAAAGAAGCTTTGTCATATGGTTATAATCAGTATGTTCAACTCACCAAACGAAGTAGTTCGTCGTCTCCTCCCTTCCTAGTAGTTCCCCAGGCTCCAGCATCCCAATTGGGTAAAATCAAGCCTCAACGCAAAACTGAAAGAACAAGAAACCGAAGAATATACCAAAGCTTTTCATCGATGGTGGATCTTGTTCCCGCCAGTTTCTTGACACAAGCCAACGCCCTGTCTAGAAAAAACTTAGCCTATCAGGTATGATTAAAATCGCAGTGGGTGGAGCGGTGAATTCAACCTCTAAACCAACAAGAATGGTTTTTGGTCTTTCTCTGTTTCATGTACGAGTTTCCGAAATAATACATGTGTTGATACAAACTTTTGCGCTAATTGAGCTGTGTATATATATATATACATATGTGCATGTGTGTCGTGTAGAGACGAAACCTATGGAGCAACGTTCGGCTCATCGTGATCCCCTTGTACCTCTGCGTGCTGCTAGTGAGCATCCAAGCTCTGTTCGATAAACAGGTTAATAACTCTGCTGATAATCGATGCGGTTGTCAATGCATTGACGACAAAAACGGAGTTGGTAAATGCGAAAAAAAGAGTTGCGGCGTAGAGTATTCATCTCAGAAACAAGCATTGTTTTGTGCCTTCCCAAGCCCTCCACCACTGCCTCCTTTGTTACATATTCCACGTCCCAAAATTCCTTCTGACTCGTGCAGATCAAGACGAACCGGATCATGTCCTGTAACTATGCTTGTTACAGGGAATAACCCTTCCCTTGGACCAAGTCAGTATATATGCATGTTTCCCATATATCTTTTTGTTGTTCCCATTGTTTCCTTTTAGGGATAAACTAATGTATTCTTCTTTTTTGTTTCTCCAGCTTTATCTAGGAATCTGTTCACTACTTTTTTCATGGCGAACTCCTCTGTACTCTGGTTGCGTAATCTAGCGATTAATGTCTTGGCAAGTTCTTCTTGACTTGTACTTTGGTTCTTTCCATTATCATCAAGCCTTTTTTTTCCTTCCTCTATGGACTTATCATGAATTATATATATTCAGGGTACAACTTCAGAGCCAGACTTCACCAATCATTTTGATCCAGGGATTCACTTAAGTCTTCCCATCTTCAACATCCAAAAGCAATGCACTCCAGGAACCACATTTTCATTCTATCTTGGACAATCTCCTCAAAAGTTTCAGAAAGGTATATTAAGATATGTGAATGACCACGTTTGAAGTGGATATGTATATTTCAACTTCAGCCATTCTAATTTGTATCCATTTAAGTTTACATGGACTCCATGTTCCAAGCTTCTGTCCATTAACTTAAAGGTTTTGTCTTAAGTAGAGGTGAGATGCGTTCAAGGGTTAAGTCTCTTGCGTAATAACTCCATAGACGTCGGTCATGAGATCTTTAAGGGGTATCAGAAAGGAAGTCATGAGGAGGTTATCAATGAGGTAGCTGCAGGTAATTATTCAATTTCTCTATCATTTGTCTCTGTGTTTTCTTCTTTTTTTTTTTTTTACTTTCGATTTCCGGGGAGGTTTCGGAACTCTTTTGGCAGTAGTCTCTCTCAGCCGGGAACAACTTATGATAATTACTTCCCTCTCAAGCAAAGTTCCAACTATGGTGCAGAGCGTAACTTACTCTAGAAGGCACTAAAACCATTAGACTTACCTACACTTGGTTTGTCTCTGTGTCTATGTACGCATTTTCTGACTCTTTCTATATATTTTTATTTGTTTCTTTCATTAGCATACGATCTCTTGGACAAATTCAATGTGATCATCTGGTATAATTCTACACACAAGACCAAGTTACTAGATAGGCGTGTAAAGCTTGTCCGAGTACCTCGCTCAGTAAATTTAGTAAGAAACCAAGTGTTTTATGCAAGACATCCTCAAACATTTTTTATACATATGACAAGTCTCTTGATCAAACCAAATTCTTGCAGATTTCAAATGCTTATCTTCAGTATTTGCAAGGGCCAGGGACAAAGATGTTATTCGAGTTTGTCAAAGAAATGCCTAAAGTAGAAACTTGGCTTCGTGTGGACATCGCGTCTTCCATTGGCCCCATTTTCTTCACATGGGTTATTCTTCTTCTGTTCCCTGTAAGTTCATTCATTCCAGGACAGCTTTAGGATCTTACAAAGCCTATCGTGGGATTTTATTAGGTAACATGCATTTATTTTGCAGGTGATCTTGAACACATTGGTCTATGAGAAGCAGCAGCAGCGATATAATGAAGACGGTCTAGGTAGAGGATGGTACCGTATGGTGATTACCTACGCCTATTTCCTCGCCATATCCACGTTATACGTTATATGCTTGAGATATTTGGGTCAGTAATAGGTACTGAATTATTTCCATAATCTATTAAAGAACAAATTTTCTTCTATGGGATTATTATAGCAGCATTAGTTACTTGTAGGATTGAAGTTCTTCAGCTTAATGACTCAGCCCAGCATCGTTCTATTTCATCTCACATTAATCTGCAAATCTCTATTGCCTTTCTAGTATCCTCACACTTTTCAAAAGTTAAGACATCATCAGGTACTAACTAAAGTCACACTTTTTTGAAAAGTTTCTCATGAACATTGTTGGTGTAAGTAGTAAAAACCACATTCTGTTTTTTATGCAAAAGTATGTTGCTGCTGTACATTATACGTCTTTGCATTGGGCTCTTGGGCGCGTTTCTCTTCCAATTTCTTATGGAAGACTCTTGTTTTCCAAGTAAGCTATCAAGAACAACTGAAGACACGTTTTCTCTCAAAACTGACCAATAATGTAATATATATATAATCCAGGCTCTCTTTTTTCAAGGACGCTGGATTTTTGTTATGGAGTTTTATCCGGGCTTTCTCTTTATACCGTGGGTTGTATGCGTTATCCGATATGCCCTTAACAGGAGGAATGGGATGAAGTGGGAAGATTTCAGTGAGTGCTATGGATGAAGTATATTACATCATTATCGGTGAGTGGCTTGTCTCGCTCATTGCAGCATACTATATTGATAAGATTCTTCATCCGGAAAAAGAACCGTTGTTCTTCTTGAAAAACCCGTTTAAAGTTTTGCCAAGGCCTAGCCTGCAAAAACAAGACGCTGCAGTTTCCGTAGAAATGGAGAAACTAGATGTAGCTCAGGAGGTACGACAACAAAGATTAAACAGTATAGTACATGTTCTTTGCATTTTTCTAGCTGTTTTGATGAATTCTTTTTTTTTTTTCTAATCAGAGAGAAAAGGTTGAGCAATTGATGCTTGAGCCTAGCACAAGATATTCGATTGTATGTGACAACCTGAAGAAGGTCTATCCAGGTAGGGATGGGAACAAGCCTAAAATGGCAGTTCAAGGGTTATCTCTCGCGGTACCTTCAGGAGAATGCTTCGGCATGTTAGGGCCTAATGGTGCTGGCAAGACCTCCTTTATCAATATGGTCAGTATCCAATTGGACAATAAAATCTTTAATGCTTACCTTGTGATTTAAAACCACTTTTTTTAGCATACTTCTGAATATATACTGTATTTTTCTGGCCAGATGACCGGGCTTGTGAAGCCAACGTCTGGGGCAGCTTTTGTTCGAGGTTTGGACATATTCAAGAACATGGATAAAGCATATACCAGCATGGGTGTTTGCCCACAACACGAGTAATTGAATTAAAAAATCGAAAAACATTATATTGTTTAACTATATATGATGGTTCATCAATCGTTCTCGTATTGTTTGTTTGTGTACCAGCTTGCTCTGGGAGACTCTAACCGGAAGGGAACATCTGCTCTTTATGGGAGACTTAAGAACCTCAAAGGCTCTGATCTCAACCAAGTATGTTACTAGTATTTCTCTCTAGATTTTTTAATAGTCTGCTAAAGTATGAAAAACATCAATCCATACATTTTAGGCTGTAGAAGAGTCTCTTAAAAGTGTGAACCTATCTCGCGGAGGAGTTGCTGATAAACATGCTGGAAAATACAGCGGTGGCATGAAAAGACGACTAAGTGTAGCCATTTCGCTGATCGGGAGCCCTAAGGTATGCATTTGGCTTACTCGTTTGGTAACCATCTAAGAAGTTGAAGGTTTTCAAGCATTAACAAATCCATTGGTTCAATTGGATTTACTTTTAAAAGGTGGTTTATATGGATGAGCAAGCACAGGACTTGATCCAGCTTCAAGAATGAACTTATGGACAGTCATCAAACGGACAAAAACACACACTGCGATAATCCTCACTACTCACTCAATGGAAGAGGCAGAGTTTTTATGTGACCGTTTAGGGATTTTTGTAGATGGAAGGTTACAATGCATAGGAAACCCAAAAGAACTAAAGGGCAGATATGGTGGTTCATATGTCTTGACAATGACAACAGCATCAGAACATGAGAAAGAAGTGGAGATGTTTGTTCAATATATTTCTCCAAAGGCCAAGAAGATATATCACATCGCAGGTACACAAAAATTTGAGATCCCAAAGGAGGAAGTTCAGATCTCGGAAGTGTTTCAAGCAGTGGAGAAGGCGAAGAGCAGTTTCAGGGTGTTTGCTTGGGGACTTGCGGACACAACTCTTGAAGATGTTTTCATTAAGGTTGCTAGAACTTCCCAAGCTTTTAATGTACTCTTTTGAATGTTCTTAAGATTATCATATTTGCGTCAATGCTTGTGCTTGTTTGATAAAGTTGGCCATGCAGAGGTTTTGACTTATGTATTTAAATAAAAACCGGCTGCACGTTTGTGAATATCTTTTGAGGTTTTAGTAACTTGTATATTTGTGAATGATTTATGTAAACCAAAAAATACATGTACTATGGCTGTATCATTTTCTTCTTTTTCTTTTTGGGGTAGGAATATGGCTATATCAAAATTCTGCTAAATATGTGTAATTTATGATGTTGATTGATACATGAGAAAAACGATGATATGCGGATGCGTAAGAGAGATGTTAGAACTCGTTTTCGGCAAAATGGCTTTACACCATTTGCCGGTATGTTTTTGGGCGAAGACGTTCATCGGAATGACCGGTGTTGAGCACTATAAAGTATATAATCAATGTCAAAATCAGAGTGGTTGTCAATGAGAAATGTATGTCCAAAGTGGGTTGCTTGTAAAGCTTAAAATGTAACATTTGTAAAATGTCCCACATTGGAATATAAAGTGGAAAAATAGATATGTGGACCGGACTCGAATTTCGGGTTTCGGGATTTGACAAATGGACTTGCGGTCTAAGAGATTAATCTTTTTACCAAAACTAATTTGCAAATTTATTGTTGAAGAAGTCAACAAATATCTTCCTGTTATAAACCATTGAGGTTTGGATGTCCATAACCAACTCAGTCCATCAGGTCCAATCTGTGGTCTTGTCTCGGCGTGAAGACCAAGTTCTATTAGAGATAGGATTTCGTTTTCCTAATACCAATAGGATTATTAGAAGTTTTCCTATTCCTTGTATGAGTAGTAAAAGAACAATTTTCTTTTCTCTCCTTGATGTAACCACTATATAAAGAGACAATTGGTCCTCCATAATAATACACAGAATACAAGTTATTCATAACACGTTATCAGCACGAAAGCTCTGAGAAACCCTGAAGCAGCCGCCGGCCCCTAAACCCTAGATCCGCCACTGCTGCCGCCGTCGTCTTCAATCAAGGCCGATCCGATCCTGAGGTTTTTTTTTCCGAGGTCTTTAGCTCCCGGTTCATATCCAGTCAACCCAAATTGGAGATCAAAGGTATAATCAAAATCCAAAAACTCAAGAACACCATAAATCGAAATCGGACCTAATGTATATCAAACCCTAAAAACCGATTTTGATTGTTCCACTTGTTTGATCTCTTAAGAACCTAAAATCAAATTGAACCTAAGCAAAGATAAAACCCTAAAATCGGATTTGCTTGTAAATTGATTGATTGATTGCTTGGCTTAAATCGAACTTGAACTTTTGCATGATAATATCAAACCCTAAAATCCTATTTGTTTGAAATTGCATGGATCGCACAAACCCTAGCATGAAATCGCATGAACCCTAATCCTACTTGAACTTTTTGATTGCATGATTAAACTGAATTCGAACTTGGTTGCATGTTTTAATAAAATCAGACCCTTAAGATTTTGTTGATTGATAAAATCGATCTTAAGAGCATAGATCTTGCATGATAGGATTAAATTGGAAAATTTCCTTTTTGCTTAGCATATAGAAATCGATTGCTAAATAGAATTGGAAAATTGCTTGTTTTCAAATTGAAAAATTTTCCTGTTTGATTTTATCACCTAGAAATTGCATGTTAGGGATAAATTAAATTGATTGATTAAATTTTTAAATTGCCTTATTTGAAATCGCATGTAAATGCACATGTTGAAATCGGTTGGAAAACCCTAAAAGCCTAAGAGAAAATTGATGCATGATTTCAGATGCTGAAAGTCAACAATTTCGACTTTGCGGCCCTAAATCTCTTAGGAGATAATTATTTACAATGGGCACTTGATGCAAAGATCATTCTTAAATTTTAAAAGGGCTCGGTGAATGCATCATTGATGGAAATAATGAGTCCGAGCAAAACAAATATAAGGCGATTATGATTATACGCCATCATCTTGTTGAGAGTCTCAAAGATCAGTACTTGACGCTTGAGGATCCTCTAGATCTCTGGAAGGAATTAAAAGCAAGATATGATCATCAAAAGATGGTGATATTGCCTAAGGCCAAATATGATTGGCTAAACCTAAGGCTCCTGGACTTTAAGTCCATGGACGAATACAACTCGACCCTGTTTAAGATAGTTTCAAAATTGAAGCTATGTGGCGAGATTGTGACAGAGAAGGATATGCTTGAAAATACCTTCTCGACCTTCCACTCAAGCAATGTGTTGTTACAACAACAATATCGTGAGAAAGGCTTCACGACTTATGCAAGTCTGATCTCATGTTTATTGCTCGCGGAGCAAAACAATGAATTGCTAATGAGAAACAGCGAAATGAGACCTCCTGGATCAACCCCACTTCCTGAAGCCCACGTGGCTGAGGATACAAAGAAAGAATCCGAGGCAAACCATGTCCAAAGATATCAAAAGGATAATGGTCGTGGACGTGGAAAGAGGCAAGGGTGTGGCCGTAACAACTACCACCCCTATGGTCGAGGACAAGGCCGCGGATATCAAGGCGATTCTAACCGCGATCAAGGCCGTGGCCGTGGGAATGGCCACAGAAACTACTCTGGACATCAGTCCGACCCGACCAAATCAGTTTACCATAGATGTGGGATGGATAATCATTGGGCCAAGACATGTAAGACTCCCAAACACCTTGTGGAACTTTATCAAGAAAGTGTTAAATGGAATAATCCTGAGGCCAACATGATCCAGCATGATAAAGAAGGAGATTTCGATCATGGACAAGATGGTCCTGTGGATTACGAAAAAGATGATCTCATGGAGACATCCGATTGTTTAAAATAGGCATTAAATTTTTATTTTGTTGCTTTCATGTTTTGTTTTGATTTTGTTTTAGAACTACTTTGAGTTTATTGCTATTATATTGTTTGATTGTTGCTTCATAATATGAATGTTTTATTGCTCATATAAAAGACAATATGAGTTCAAAAGTGCTAGTATAAAATCTCGA
>VHIU01000178.1:0-39471 GCA_010577795.1 Isatis tinctoria | reverse complement strand
TTGGTTAGCTCCTGAACGGGTTTTAAGATAAGTGAACCAATTTGCCCCGTTAAAACCTTTCCCGGAAAACCCTTTGGGTCAAAACCAAGGATAGGGAAAGAGTACAAATGGTCACAACCCATTTAATTCATCTGTGACCGGAATCCAAGAGCTTGACCCGGGCAGGCGTTTGGTCTTATTTCGTGGGTTGGCTGCCAGAATATGAAATGTTTAACCGGTAATTCGGCATTTTGCCTCATCAATCTCCGAGGAGGGGATTTTGACCCCAACACCTACACAAGCTGAATTGATTAACAAGGTGGACCAGTTGAATAATGTAGTTTGTCACTTAACTGGGAAGCGTAATGATGATGGGGCCTCTCACTCGGGGGAAAGTGATGTTAGCAAAGGAGGAATTAGGTGTCAGCTACTAGATTGGTATGAAGTAGAAGATGTTGTTGTCGGGGAAACGAAATTCAGTTCTTCTGAACCAACATACAAGATTGGTCGCATTCCTCTTGGCCCTAATGCGGCAGCTGTTATTGTGTAGAGTGTAGTGAAGACAGACACATCTCTCTGGAGGCCTACACAAACCCAATCCTCACTTGATGAAGCTGTGGGAGTCAAAATTCTTTGGCCGATCGATAAGGTGATTTTGGACGAACATGATTCTACAAGAAGAGGAAATAACGCTTCTGAATCCACGGTAATTTTCTATATTTAACTTGTTTATTTTGATTTATTATGCACAAGTATAGTATGCGTGGTAAAACATTTATGCATTATTCCTTAGGGTGCAAATGGGAATGAATCAATCGAGAGATGCCAAATTTATGATTGAAATGACGATGATTGTGTTATTGCTGAGGGTGTCATGTCTTCAACTGACCCGAAGGAAATGGTTAACAATATTCGTTTGGGTCCTCCTAATGCTGTAACTATGAGGGTCGACGTTGTGCTTAAACCCGATGCATTTTTGTGGAGACCAAGTGCGGAGATGTTTACAGTGGGTGATGCTTTGAATGCAAATATCGCATGGCGAGTTCATAAGATTCGATTGCTGAAACTACCTAGACAAGCTGAATCAGTTACAAAACCTCCTGCGGTAAGCATCGCATATATTATGTTTAAAATATATTTTGATGTTGGTGTGAGATATTTTCTAATCAATGTTTTTTAATTTGAGTTCTAAAATACTGCAAGTAACAAGACTACTGCAAGTGATGGCACAACTAATACCAATGGTAATCCAAAAAAAGAAGTGCATCCTGTTCGAGTGTAACAACTCTGGACGGATTGTCGCTGAAGGAAGAGTATGTTCAACTGATCCAACATATCGTGTTCATTTCGTCCCATTAGGTCCAAACGCTAGCAAGGTATGGGTAAAAGTTTCGAAGATTGGTGATGCAGGTGTGTGGAGACCAAATTCAGAAGTCTAGTTCATTTCAGATGCAGTTGGCACCACAGTCGCATCAGCTGTTTCGGCACGCCCTTCCCATCTTTTACCAAATTTCGTCAGAAACCTAATTTAGATCAACTTTTATATTTTACTGTTTTATACTGTCAATTTATACTAATATGAAATTGGTCAGATATGTGATATATCCCATATCGAAGTCTCCTGCCTACCTGGAGACTCAATCTACATCACAATTCTCTTTATATACAGAAGAGCCAGAGAAAAAGTTTAAAATAGTTGGTGATCATATGTATTTGTTGTGTAAGATTATGATGATCATATGGTGAAAAGCTCCATGTCAAAATGTACCACCATTAAGAGAATAAACCAATAAATAAATAACATAACACTTTATGTTTAATTTATTTTTCTTTTTACCAACATATCCGAAAAAACAATGCCTTATTTTAAGTATATTTTAACATAATTTTGGTTTATTTTTATTTTTGTTCTTTTTCTAGAGTCTAAAAACTCGACCTTTCTAATTGAAAGTCACCTAATATAAATCACATATCCAACAAATTATCCATAATATAAATAATAATTTCACACTTTGAATATTGTAAAACTCAATACATAATCAAAGTTAATTGTACTAATTATCTCTCACTAAAATTTTCAAAATCGTACACTTGGCTTAGGAATATACGTAAGAAATTTCAAATGTAATGTGGTTTTAAACACACATAGTAAAACTGGCCAATTTAAGCCTTCAATTCTCATTTTAGAATTTATATCATTTCTTGGTTTGATTCGAATCAAATCATGTTAGAAAAAATTATAAAGATAATGTGAAGGAAAAGGAAAAAAATATAAAAAAAATATAGTTCTGTTGTGAACTGAATGTTCTGTGTGTATTATTATGAGGACCAAATGTCTCTTTATATAGTGGTTACACCAGGTAGAGAAAAGGTAATTATCCTTTTACTACTCATAACAAGAAAAGGAAATATTATATAAACATATTCCTTATCTATAAAGGAAAACATCTAATTATACTAAGGACCGGTTATGTTAATAACCTCTATATGGATCGGTCTATATTGAGTCCATTAAACCAAATGGTTCATAACACTTCCCCTTGGACGAAATGGATCTTTGTAATACGCTTGGGGATGCTGCCTCATTAAAACCTTTCTAAGGAAACCCCAATTGGGACAAAACCTTAGCGAGGAAAAAGAGTACAGCACGTATTACTCCCCCTGATTTAGACATCCCTATAAGTCCTTTAATCGGCGCATGCCGATCTGATACGTCAGCTTCTTGAGCGTGGAGGTTGGGAGCGACTTCGTGAACAAGTCAGCTGAGTTGTCGCTTGAACGGACTTGAAGCACTTATATTTCTCCAGCCTTCTGGAGATCGTGAGTGAAAAAGAATTTCGGCAAAATGTGCTTCGTCCGATCTCTCTTGATGTATCCATCCTTCAGTTGAGCTATGCACGCAGCATTGTCCTCATGAAGTACTGTCGGTTCGTCCTCTCCATCTGTCATCCCACAATCTCGCCTTATGTGCTGAGTCATCGATCTCAACCAAACACATTCACGGCTGGCTTCATGAATCGCCAAAATCTCTGCGTGATTTGATGACGTGGCCGTGAGTGTCTGCTTCATGGATCGCCATGAAATTGCGGTTCTTCCGTGAGTGAACACATATCCTGTCTGAGATCGTCCATTGTGTGGATCCGATAGATAACCTGCATCAGCAAAACCAACTAAACCTTTGTCGTTTTGGTTAGTGTAAAATAGACCCATGTCATTCGTTCCTTGTAGGTAACGAAGTATGTGTTTAATCCCGTTCCAGTGCCTCTGGGTCGGACAAGAACTAAATCTTGATAGGAGGTTCACGGAAAAACAAATGTCTGGTCTAGTATGACTAGCCAAATATAATAACGCTCATATGGCACTGAGATATGGCACTTCGGGACCAAGGACTTCTTCATCCTTTCTTTTCGGACCGAATGGATCACTGTCCAATGCAAGGCTTCTCACAACCATTGGGCTACTCAATGGGTGGGTCTGGTCCATATTAAATCTCTTGAGTACCTTTTCTGTATATGCCATTTGATGCACAAGGATTCCATTATTTACGTACTCAAGCTGTATTCCCAAACAGAACTTAGTTTTTCCTAAGTCTTTCATTTCAAATTCGGCCTTTAAATATTCAACTGTTTGGGCCATCTCTCCAGAGGTTCCGAGGATGGTCAAATCATCCACGTATACTGCTATAATCACAAATCCTCTGTTTGCAAACTTCTTTATAAAGATACACGGACTGATGAGATCATTTTTATATCCGGATTTAATCAGGTACTCGCTTAAACGATTGTACCACATGCGCCCACTCTGTTTCAGTCCGTATAAGGATTTGGTTAGCCTAATGCAGTGTTCTTCTCGAGAACTTTTCTTATCTTTGAGCTCAATACCCTCTGGTAATCGCATTTAAATCTCATTATCCAGTGGACCATATAAATAGGCGGTTACTACATCCATTAACCGTAAATCCAATTTTTCTTTTATGACCAGACTTATCAGGAATCGGAATGTCGTTGCATTCACCACAGGGGAGTATGTCTCCTTGATACACGAGTTTTAAACCCTTATTTCCTACTGCAAGTGCACAGCATACGAAGTAGTATTTAGGGGTCGATCCCACGAAGTCCAGTTTTCACACTTTGATAAAATGAGCTAAATCAAAAGCTAAGACAATTCAATATGTTTTTGGTTTTTGTAAATATCAAATAATAAAAGCGAAATCGGTTGTAAGATAATATTAAACAAGCGTTAGGTCGAGGAATATCACAGGAGATTCAGAGCAACGGATCAAACAACTATTCAGGCAGTGATTAAGCATAAGTCTAGAACACAAACACTAAGATAATATCAATCCACTTTCGTGGTATCAATATCTTTGTCTATCGACCTAGAATTCCTAACTCTCGTTGGTACTAGAAATCGTAGACAAGCATTAAGGATAGGTTTAATATGTTCACAATTCTCCAATACATCTACTCTCGCAGGTAATGAATAAATTGCTCACCAATGTTCTTTCTAGCAACCTAGCAACTCTCGCTGTCTAAGTTAAACCCAATATCATAAAATCAAGTGATCAATTCGATCTAAGCATTAAGAACAACAAAGGTGAAGACATTGATTTGAATAGCCTATTTGTGTTTAACCCTAAAGCTCATGAATTCCTTTGACAAACCTCAACCTAACTAAGAGATCTACTCAGACATAATTAAAGAAGAAGATAACAACGAGATTATAAACTTCATCATAAAAACTTGAATAGATAACAAAAGCTGGATATAAACTTATATAAGAACTTAATCAAAGCATAAATATAAGGACTGAAAGTAAAGCATAAATGTAAGAACTGAAAGTAAAGCAATAATATAAGAACTGAAAGTAAAACTTAAAGCATAAGCATAAATGTATAAAGCTTAAAAGAAACTAAATAAAACTTAATAAAAACATAAACATAAAATCTAAAAAGAGACTAAGAGCAATGCTCTGAAGCTAGAGAAGAGAGGAGGAAGGAGATGGTTGGTGAAGAGGGGAACGATCGTTCCTTGGATGGAACGATCGTTCTGGTTGGTCATTCTGCCCCAAGAACGGTCGTTCTGCTCAGTTGATCCTTTCTCGTGTTTTCCACATCAACTCGACTCGAATATGTCTGTATCGCCAAACTCCTCCGGAACTCCATAAAATCTGTAAAAGACTCAAAACAATAGAAAAGACTCGAAAAACCAACGAAAGATGCAAATAAAAACTCAAACCGAATACTAAAAACGAATCAAAATACGTTAAAAACACATAATATCAACTCCCCCCAACTAAAACCTTTGCTTGTCCCCAAGCAAAACCAGAGATCTTATAAAGAGGAGAGGTTAGAAAAACGTGTGAGACTTGTAAAACTTATAGGACCATACTCTAAATCAATTGCCCGTAAACCGCAATCGCAAGGTTCAGATCAAACCGTACTTCATTGTACTTCTCCATAACCGTAGTAAATAAATGAAATCTCATGATCAAGCAGAACTCAATATTTAACATTCATTATCAAATGCGTGTACTCTCACAGAGGGAATATCTAACATGTTATGGTCTAGGTATCAAGGTTGGTATTTGGTGGTTCAAGTGTTTCGGTTTCTTTTAGCAGTACAAACGGATGCAAATCATTATGCAAAATCACCGTGAGACACAGACCAATTAGGAGGTACACAACTCTCCTTAACTCTAATCCTTCTACCCTTATTTAACAAGTCACAAACAAGAACATGATTTCTTTTAACGTTTCATGAAATTTGAAGATATTACCTTGACGACTTTCCCGGTTCTTCTGTTTTTTTTTTTTTTTTCTTTTTCTTTTTCTTTCTCTTTTTTTTTTTTGATTTTTACATATCGGAGAATGGAACCGGTTAGTCTCTAAGATCTGCATCAAAAGAATTTCAACAATGTAAGCTTATTTCTTGAATGTGAATAAAATCTTCTACCCACTAAAAGTTCATTCTCTTTTGAAACGAAAATTTTCGATGAATATATTCAAAAAGAGATCACTTTTCTAGACACATCCCATGAGTTTAATCAGAAAGAGACCACCTATCTAGACACAATCCTAAAGAAAATTTGTGTCGGTCCGTATACTCCATAGTTTTTGCACATGAATGCAATGACAGTAAACGAAAATAAGTGGGTTTCAACATGGAAATGGTGAGGATGTGGTACTAGACTAAGGATAAGTCTAGCCATTTGGAGTTAGCAAAGATTGGTAGAAATGATGCAAAGAAAACTCCAAATGTAAAATCCAATACATGATTATCAACCCCCTAAGTGAGATAAATTAAGTCCATATTAAGTTCCAATAATTCGATTAAGTTCAGATGATTTGAGAAATTCACTAAATGATCAAGTTATGGATTTTTCTGCGTTTCCAAACTATCCTCAAACAATGCTAAGCAGTCGTAAGGCAATGACATCGAACATGTTGCAATTCCAAAAAGTTTAACAATTTCACACAATATTTTTGACTGGATAAATATTTTTTTTTTTTTTTTTTTTGAAAATCTAAACACACCGTTAGTACACAAATGAATCCCTCCCCCAGACTTGTTTTTAACCGTCCCGGTTAAAACAAAACTGAAAGAGAAACCCATAAAATAAAATAAAAGTGTCATAAAATAAAAATGGATATAACAAGGGTGATAGAAATAACCACAAACTCCGATGGCTATAGAACGACCTTTGTTCGATGGGAACGATCGTTCTTCCTCGTAGCACGACTGTTCTTGTCAGGAACGATCGATCTCTCCAGAAGAGTGGTTTCTCAAATACTTAATAAAGCCTGCAAAAACAATCTAAAAAAAACAAGAAAGTAAATAAAACAAGAACGAAAAACTTCACGATTTTTACATGTTACCTGGTGGGTTGCCTCCCACGAAAGCGCTTGTTTTACGTCGCTAAGCTTGACGTTGGTGCCATGTATCAATCAGGTTTGGTTTGAGAGCTTGCTCCAAAACAGGCTCCATAATCAGGCATCCTCATGTTTAGAACCGTACTCAGCATTCCATTCACAACACCAATACCCTTCTCTTTCAACTCTGATGGAAGAATAGCTCTAACTCTAGAGAAAGGTTTAGGACGACCTTTGCACTTCACCTTGTAGTCAACCGAGTTTCCATCATATCCTTGAGGGATCAAAGTCATTTGAGAACCTCCCGTCATCTTTTTGCACTGCATGTTTCCCTGCGTCTTTGTCTTCTCCCTAAATTTCCCGGGTGGTGGAGCAGGTGCTTGCGGAATCGGAGTACGTGCTTCCTCTCTATCCACTGCTGAGATGCAAGAGGCGCGTGTGGTTGTTCCTATGGGAACGGCTTCGTAGAAGACATTCTTGTCATCTTGGAAAAGCAGACTTGCCTATTTGGCATATCGATGATTGCACCCACAGTAGCCATGAACGGTCTTCCAAGAAGTAAGGGCATGCCATAACCTTCTCTCATCTCCACAACCTGAAAATCGGTTGGAACTAGGCAATCCCCTATTCGGACAGGTAGATCGTGAATGCTGCCAGACGATGTTGTTGAGGAGGGTTTGCAAATCGAAGAGTAATATGACTAGGCTTTACCTCAGAAATTTTCAACTTCTCTGCAATTGCCTTTGACATGAGATTCACAGTAGACCGGAATCACAAAGAGCGTCCTTGAATTCAACTCCAGCAACGGAGCATGGGACCAAGAATTTTCCAGGATCTTCACCTTAGGCAATACCCTCAATGCTGGTGGTGTACTCCTTGCTTCTACAAAGACTGCCTTAATCTCTTCTTGAGTTATCTTCTTAAAATCAGCTGGCCTCTCTGCACTGATGGGCTCCCTCTGATCTTTAGGTAAAAACTGGATAAGGCACTTTAGGAATGTATACTCTTGTTGGAAGATTTTCTGATGCCTCAGAAGTTTGACCAATCTGAATCTCAAGCTTCTTTATGTGAGTGCAAACAGCTTCAAACTTATTGTTGAGATCATTGTACATGCTGTCCACCTTGACATTGACCTCATCAGCAGATTTTTGTTGGTTGAGTAGAACCAAGTGCATAAGAGACTTCAGCTCGTCTTGAGAGTTAGACGCCGAAGCTTGCAAGCTCTGGTTCTCCACATGGCCTCCATTCACGTAGTTGACCTCTGCGTGAGTCCCTGATGTCCTCTTAACTGATTCAGCGGTTTGTGCAATCTGAGTGTCAAGCTGCTTCATGTGAGTCTGTACTGCTTCGTACTTCCCATTAAGGTCCACATACATGGTGTCAACTTTTGTATTGATCTCAGCCGCGGCTTTTTGCTGTCCCGCCAGTAGTTGTTGCATCATGTTCTTCAGCTCGTCTTGGGAGCCGGTTGCTGAAGATGAAGGCTGCGGATTTGTGAAGGTTGGGGCTGCAAGTTTATTAAGGGCTGCCTTGTTGATTTCCTCCTTGGAATCGGTTCTGATTTGGGACGAATTGTCTACCTGGTAGTTGTTGGAGTAGCCTTCCTGTAAGCCCATCTGATTCTGTCCTCCTTTCTTAGGGTAAACCTGGTCTTGAGGATTCTCCACATTGGTGCTCCTATAGGACAAATTCGGATGGGTATTGAAACTTTGGTTGTTGAAACCGCGGTTCTGTCCGAATCCTTGCCCGTTCACATAATTGACCTCCCTCCGATCATCACCGGTTTCCTCATGGACTTGAGCGAGGACGGACTTTTGGTTCCCCTTAAGGAGAAGGTTAACCTTGGCCGTGAGCTCCGCAATCTGCTTGGACTCCACACTGTTGAACTTCTTTCTGTCGTACTCCGGGCTTTTGTTGCTGGAACTTGCGGCTAGGTTCTCGATCAGCTCCAGAGCTCCTTCCTTTGACTTAGTGTAGAAGTCACCGTTACTAGCTGCATTCAGGGCGTTTCTGTAGTCCCAATCTACTCCGTCATAGAAGGTGCTGAGCAGCTGCTCATCACTAAACCCATGGTGAGGGCACTCGCGTTTGTATTCCTTAAACCGCTCCCATGCTTCATTAAAGGATTCACCGGTTTGTTGTTCGAATGAGGAGATCTTGTTCCTCAAGGCTGCGGTCTTGGATTTCGTGTAGAACTTATCCAAGAAGGCTGATCTTGCATCAGCCAAGTCGGTAGAGAGCGTGGTGGTAAAGATTTTAACCACTGTGATGCTTTTCCCGCAAGAGAGAAAGGGAAAAGCTTGCACTTCAAAAAATCTGGGGGGCACACCATTGGAGCTGGTTGTGCTACAGATCTCTTCAAAGTTCTCGATGTGATCCATCAGAATCTCAGCAGGCAGACCGTGGAACAGGTGTTGCTTCACGAGGGCGATCATTTGAGACTTGATCTCGTAATCTTGCCTCTGGATGGTCGGGGTAACGATCGCAGATCGATCTTGGTAGTATGCGTGAGCCGCATCTTTGTCCCCGAAGGCAGGTTGTGCAACGAGTTGCCTCTCTTATTGCAAACGAAGCTGCTCCATGGCTGTCTGAAGTTGTAGCAGCTGAGCTGCGATGTCTATTTGTCCGCCCATCTCTGAGTTGGCGGTGTCAGACGTTTCTGCTTCTTTGACGGGTGTGTTGCGTCTTTTGTTCCTCGTTCTATCCTTGCTAGCTCGTCGTTGTCAAGCTAAGAAGGTCTTTGTTGTTTTGCTCCTCGTGCTCCTTGTGGACATGCACCTGAAACACAAAAACAAAGAAGAAGAGAAAACGGTTCAGTAAAGTTCTTAGTCTAATAATTCAGCCGTAAACCAAAGGTGAATATTTGGTCCCCGGCAACGGCGCCAAAAACTTGATACACGAGTTTTAAACCCTTATTTCCTACTGCAAGTGCACAGCATACGAAGTAGTATTTAGGGGTCGATCCCACGAAGACCAGTTTTCACACTTTGATAAAAGGAGCTAAATCAAAAGCTAAGACAATTCAATATGTTTTTGGTTTTTGTAAATATCAAATAATAAAAGCGAAATCGGTTGTAAGATAATATTAAACAAGCGTTAGGTCGAGGAATATCGCAGGAGATTCAGAGCAACGGATCAAACAACTATTCAGGCAGTGATTAAGCATAAGTCTAGAACTCAAACACTAAGATAATATCAATCCACTCTCGTGGTATCAATATCTTTGTCTATCGACCTAGAATTCCTAACTCTCGTTGGTACTAGAAATCGTAGACAAGCATTAAGGATAGGTTTAATATGTTCACAATTCTCCAATACATCTCCTCTCGCAGGTAATGAATAAATTGCTCACCAATGTTCTTTCTAGCAACCTAGCAACTCTCGCTGTCTAAGTTAAACCCAATATCATAAAATCAAGTGATCAATTCGATCTAAGCATTACGAACAACAAAGGTGAAGACAATGATTTGAATAGCCTATTGGTGTTAACCCTAAAGCTCATGAATTCCTTTGACAAACCTCAACCTAACTAAGAGATCTACTCAGACATAATTAAAGAAGAATATAACAACGAGATTATAAAGTTCATCATAAAAACTTGAATAGATAACAAAAGCTGGATATAAACTTATATAAGAACTTAATTAAAGCATAAATATAAGGACTGAAAGTAAAGCATAAATGTAAGAACTGAAAGTAAAGCAATAATATAAGAACTGAAAGTAAAACTTAAAGCATAAGCATAAATGTATAAAGCTAAAGAAACTAAATAAAACTTATAAAAACATAAACATAAAATCTAAAAAGAGACTAAGAGCAATGCTCTGAAGCTAGAGAAGAGAGGAGGAAGGAGATGGTTGGTGAAGAGGGGAACGATCGTTCCTTGGATGGAACGATCATTCTGGTTGGTCGTTCTGCCCCAAGAACGGTCATTCTGCTCAGTTGATCCTTTCTCGTGTTTTCCACGTCAACTCGACTCGAATATGTCCGTAAACGCCAAACTCCTCCGGAACTCCATAAAATCTGTAAAAGACTCAAAACAATAGAAAAGACTCGAAAAACCAACGAAAGATGCAAATAAAAACTCAAACCGAATACTAAAAACGAATCAAAATACGTTAAAAACACATAATATCACTCCTCATAATCGATTCCTGGTCTTTGTGAGAATCCTTGTGCCACAAGCCGTGCTTTGTGTCAAACAATCTCTTCTTTTTCGTTTCTCTTCCTCACAAAGACCCATTTATGTCCAACTGGGATTATATCTGAGGTGTCCGAATTATGGGACCAAAAACCTCTCTCTTTTTTAAAGAGTTTAACTCCACGTCTTTTCAGCCAGTCTAATCGGCGAGTGCACTCTAAAATGGACGTGGGTTCTAGATCCACATTCATTACATCAAGGGCTACATTGCATGCAAATATTTCATCGATGTCGACATCTTTTCTGTTCCATTGGATTCTGGACTTAACAAAATTTATCGAGATCTCATTGTTATTTTGAACTTCAGGACCATGATGCTCAGCGTCCCGAGCTTCATTTTGCGGTACCTTAGGCTCATCTGTGTCTGGACCATCCACTATCTCGTCGGTCTGAATTTCAGCACCTTTCTTTAATTTCCGAGGAGTCTTATCTTTGGAACCAGTAGGTCTCTCACGTTGCAAACGGGGTTTAGACTCTGTAGCCACTTGCGGTCCATCTTGGACATCAATTCGTATTGGTGCATTCACGGCTGGTATATACGATTTAGTTACTCTCTGCGGGTCAGCAAAGGAATCTGACAATTGTATAGCTAGCTTTTGCATATGAATAATCTTTTGGACTTCCAAGTCACTTTCTTGGGTCCGAGGATCTTGCCAATTTAAGGATGTATGATTCCATGAGAGTTCTTTTACCAGCCGGTTCTCACTACCTACTGTTGGAAAAACGGACTCATCGAAATGACAATCCGCGTACCTGGCCTTAAACAAATCACTGGTAGTTGGCTCTATGTACTTTATGATCGTGGGTGAATCATATCCAACATATATTCCGACCCTCCTCTGAGGTCCCATCTTAGTCCTCTGTGGTGGAGCAATCGGTACATAAACTGAACAACCGAATATTTTAAGATTAGATATGTCTGGCTCTTGACCCGTAATTAATTGGGAGGGGGAATATTCATGGTCACTTGATGGCCTGATACGGATTAATTCTGCGGCATGTAGGACTGCGTGTCCCCAGGCTGATACTGGAAGCTTTGACCTCATGAGTAATGGTCTAGCGATCAGCTGTATGCCTTTGATGAGAGATTCAGCCAAGCCGTTTTGTGTATGTACATGTGCCACGGAGTGTTCCACACTTACCCCCATGGACATACAGTAATCATCAAATGCTCTAGAGGTAAACTCACCCGCATTATCCATACGGATGGTTTTTAAAGGAAAGTCTGGAAAGTGTGCCCGTAGGCGAATTATCTACGCAAGGAGTCTTGCAAATGCCAAGTTCCGTGTTGACAATAAGCATACATGTGACCATCGTGTAGATGCGTCAATGAGGACCATGAAATATCGGAACATCCCACAAGGTGGGTGTATTGGTCCGCATATGTCTCCTTAAATTCTTTCCAGGAAATTTATCGTTTCCTTAGTCACTTTTACTGGTGACGGCCTTACAATCAATTTACCTTGTGAACATGAGGCACAAGTTTGAATTTTCGGGATCACTCTCCTTTCTTTCAAGGCATGTCCTCTCGTGTTTGATATCAATTTCCGCATCATTCCTGACCCGGGATGTCCCAGCCGGTCATGCCATAAAGTGAACATATCCGTAAAAGCTTTGTTTACGGTGGCATTGGCTTCTAACATACTGATTTTTATACAGTATAAGCCCGTAGCTATAACAGGTATAGTCTCAAGGACTTTCTTTTGGCCTTGGGCGATTTAAACTATCTGGAGAAATTCTTTGTTTCCTCCGCCCATTGTTTCCACATGAAAACCATTCAGACAAATGTCTTTAAAACTCAATAAGTTTCGATTTGATCTTGGTGAAAACAATGCATCAGGGATTTCTAGATTCGTGCCTTTAGGCATTAAAATGTTGGCCTGGCCGTAGCCTTCTATAAGGCCGGCCGGTCCTGCTATAGTACTTATGCTTGCCCACAAGAATTTATGTCTTAAAGCCTTAAAAATTAATCATTCAAATCAAAGAAACAAATCCAAAGAAATAAAATCCAAACACAAATAAAAGCAACATGAAATGGAAAAACTTAAAATCTCGGATTCACTTCAAACAGTCGAAAGTCTCATGATCCATGTTATCGTTCCGATTATAGTCAACGTATGAACTGCCTTCACAATCTGAGGACTCTTCCTCATTTTCAGGGGGGCTCATCTCACTGTTACAAAGCTCATTGTTTCTTTTCAGCATTTCATCACATCCGCTGATGAGTTCTCTTGTCCTTTGTGGACAAGAAGGTAATATAGTAGGTCATTATAGTTGGTGAAAGTTTTGGCCTTGCTTGATAACGCTATCTGTCCCGGATGGAACGTAGATATGGTCTTATTGAAAAGATCTATGTGTGTTATCACTTCTCCACATAGCATAAAGCCATATACGATTCTCAGTAGAGTACAATTGTACTCATCCACGGAATCATAGTCCTAGAAACTGAGTCTATTCCATCCATCCATTGAGGTTAGCCATAATTTCATTGAGAACCTTTCACCGAGCTTTGTCCAAAGGTCAACCGGATCTTTAATATCTTGATACTGATCTCTTAAATCTTCAGTGAGATGACAACGCATAATTGTTATGGCTCTTTGCTTTTGGCTTTCAAGTTCATCATTATCTTTGTAGATGCATCTTCCGAGTCCTCTGTCCTGTAGAGCAAGTCTAGTGCTCAATGACCATTCTAGGAATTCGTCTCCGGAGAGATCTAGGACCGGGTATTCAAAGTTATTTACTTTGGTCATTCTTTCATATGCATCAAATATTTCGTTGACATTAGCCATCTGAAAACGTTTAACGAATTTCAGTTAGGGGCTTTAAATATGATCCGGACCTTAGGAATATGGCCGGTCATGCATCAAATTTTCATTCAGGACTTTTAATAAAACCTGGACCTTAGGAATATGGCCGGTAATGTTTATCCGTTTTTAAGCTTTACAATCAATCAAGCAATTTATGCAATCAAACAATATGGTCGATTTTATTTATGGTTTAAGCACTTGGAATTTTCTATTTTTAATTTAATCCTTAATTAAAAGTTAATCTTTAACTTTTAAGAAAAGAAAAAAACAATTAAAAGGATAATTCCTTGAAGGGAAAAATGATATTTCTAAAACTTTCCTTTTTCCTAAAAGGAAGGGATAAGAGATTTCCTATTTGGATTAGAATTAGGGTTTAGGCCATTCACGATTTTCTTCTTCTCTTTCCCTATGGTTTAGGATTTCAACTTTGGCCAAACAAGATCATGAACAATTGATCTAACTCATGGAAACACAAGCAACCGATTTTAATGAATGTTTAAATTTGATTATTAACATGAGAATATGCAGTCCGATTTTTAACAAATGATTAACAAGCATGGCCGATTTTAAACAAGCTTTAGGGTTTAACTATTACGCATGAAACAACATAAACTAGCAACCCTAACATATGCCATCGATTTTATGCAAGGATTCAAACAGTTTACCAATTAATCAAGCATAGAATCGATTTTAGGGTTTGATATGAATTAGGTCAAATTCGATTTTGAGGTTTTGAGAGATCAAACAAGTTTATTCATATAACCGATTTTTAATGGTCTTATATTTGCTTAGATTCAAGTTCAGATGATGGTTTAAACATGAGCAAACAAGTTCTTAAGAGAGATTGATTTTAGGGTTTCTTATTCTTCTTAGACCAATTCGATTTGCTCTTATTCTTAGCTTAGGGTCTTACCTTGATCTTCTTTGGGGTTGAATTGGAATGGACCAGGAGCTAATAGACCTCGGTAACACAAGCTGAAATCGGATCTCCTTGGTTTATTTGGTAGATCGTCGTGCACTGTATGCATGCGTGAGAGCGCGTCCGATGTCGGATTGACAAGCGGTTTTCACCGGTAGATTCGACTCGTCGGGGGCTTCGATTTGATATGTATATCGCCTTCTAGTTCCTCACGGTTTGAAAGATATGACTCTTTAAAGTTTCAGTGGCTGCTCAGGGTCTCTAGGGCTTTCGTGCTGATAACGTGTTGTGAACTGAATGTTCTGTGTGTATTATTATGAGGACCAAAGGTCTCTTTATATAGTGGTTACACCAGGTAGAGAAAATGTAATTATCCTTTTACTACTCATAACAAGAAAAGAAAATATTCTATAAACCTATTCCTTATCTATAAAGTAAAACATCTAATTATACTAAGGACTGGTTATGTTAATAACTTATATATGGATCGGTATATATTGAGTCCATTAAACCAAATGGTTCATAACAAGTTCAGATAAATTATTTCTTAATTATGTCTAAGTTTCTTTCTAGAATCTATTAGGACATCTCTAAATTAAGCTCTCGATCTCTCTTTATAGTATGCATGATATCTTTTTAATATGTTATGGTAAATCTTATCCCTAGATGTTTTGGCGAAAATCATATATTATGATTATATGTTCAAAAGTTTCATAAATTTTTTAAAACTTAATTTCCAATTGATAGTGCTACCATCCATACTGAATATTAAACCAGAAATTGTTTTTCTCTTCCACTTGACTTGCATCACAATACCCTTCAGTGACGAATTCTCCTTCATTTTTATACAGCTTCGTTGTACATAAACTATTTATATAGTGAACTGAACTACTCATTTCACTCGAGTACCATTGGAGTTGCCCTAATAATGGAGTACCATTGGAACAAAATTTACTGTAAAATGGAAGAAAATGTGGAAAATGCAGTACCATTGAAGATGCCCTAATAATGCTCTTTAAGGTTCTTACTCATGAATCTACAAACTAAATCAACTTCATATGTATGTTATTGAATGCATTAAATTTTCAATTACGCTTATGATAGAGAACATTCTACATGGTTTCCAACTGATCCAGAATCTCTTTACCCATAGCTGAAATTAGCTTGAAATTAATTGCCAAGTGAGTGGCTACTAATTTTGACTGATCCATACAAAAGTTATCTAAAACCTGTAAAGAGATTCCAATTGAGAAGTAATTAGGGTACATGTTGGTTGATATATGGTAACTTTTATTTTTGATATCGTCTTTGCATCTTATAAATCGTATGTCGATACAAAGTGTAATATGCCTATAATTCACAAACATGGTTCTTCTCTTTAGAAGAAATAAATATGTTTTCTACATACACCAAAATATAAATATTATTTATGTTGTAATTTCATGAAATACAAACAATTGATGTACTCACTCTTGAAATATCCACTGATCTGCATAAACTCACCAAACATGTAGTTTCATTGTTGCAGAGACTAAGCCACACAATGATCTTTTGAGTAGGCACACCTTTTGGGGATGCTTCTTGTCAATATAACCTCCATAAAATTATGTTAATCTAAATATTTTGTGTAGAAAAGTTGTTTTTACATTCATTTGTTAAAGCTCTGTGTCAAAATGTACCACCATTAAGAGAATAAATCTGATAGATACATGTTTCTCAACTGGAGAATATACTTCATGATAGTTTTATTCTTCTTTACATTAGTAACCTTTGGCCATAAGCCCTTATTTTAGCCTTGGGCATGCAATTCCACTTATACCAGCCTTTCTTTTGAAGAATTATATCGCATGAACTATCAAATTTTGTGTCTTTATTATTCTTTTTACCAACACCCATGAGTTGTTCTTTACAAAAGAGTACATGTCCTCATCCATGCCTTCTAACCATTTGGCATTGTCCGGATAATTTCTTACTTTGTGATAGTTCTCTAGTTCAAGTTTACTACCTGTCTTTAATCATCAGATATACATATTAAGCAATATATTCATTATCTTCATAAAACGGATAATCCTCATATTTTTTCTTTTAGGCATATTTTGTGCCAAAGTATAGTCACTGAAGTCTAGATAGTATAAGCTTGTTTTGTGTATTTTTTCACCTTGTTAATCATCCTGAATTTTTCATTTTGACCTACTACGTAGTAGCTCCACCTTGAACTGCATCTCCAATTTTTGTTATTCTATATAAAATCATGATTCACAAAAATTTATTTGATTACACATTATCGTTATTTTTTTCATGTTTTTTTGTATTTATGCATTGATATCTTTGTACAATACATCTTTTGGAAATTTTACACTGTTGATCGAGTGAAAGTTTTAACCTTCAAAATAACCTGCAAGTGTAGATACAATCACAACAATTACTAAGAGATCAAATTCACATAGACCTAGTTTTATGCTATGATTTTATGAGTTCTAAAAATTCTAAGACGACAATATTAGAGGTTATTAGGGTGCAGCGAATAATCGATAAAAATATAAATAAAAACAAAGTAAATATATAGCTATTTAATTCAATAAGAGACAAGGCATTGGGCATTCAATTTTTTTCTATGGGGTTAATGGATTATATATGCAAAGGGGTGAATAATTGATAAATTCTTGAATTCAAATCACTGTAATATAACTGGCATATTCATGTACCACTTATTGCTTATACCTAGTAATCTAATTAGTCAACTCTCAAAACCAACCATGCAATTAAGTAATATAAAATCAAATTTGATAAGTTCAGAAGATAATATAACCAAACTCCAACAATTTATATATGATATCAAACCAGCTCAGGTGATAAAGTTGTTTTAGAAAGAAAGTTCTCTATATGTGTTTATAATTCTTAGAGACATTAGTCAGATCTGAACTGGATCTTCACGACGGTGCCAGATTCATCACCCTACGGTATTCTCACGAGCGTATCTGTAGGGGAGGAAGACTATCCTACACTTCTCCTCTGCCGTACTCTGGAGATCTCTTTGTTTAGGTTCTATCTGGCGTAAGTGTCACGTAACCATCCTTAATCTTCACTGGTTTTATTCCCGTAGAGTCAGGCCTTCCTATACGGTGCTCCTGATCTGTATTTCGGAAGTGGTTCTGGTTTTTGTCTTCCCCCTATTCTAGGGTGCTCTGTAAGTTTATTTTTCAACGATAAGAAGTATGAGTTTGTCGACGATTCCTCGTTCACGCCCTGATTCACCGAAGCCGGTTCGTCATCCCTTACAAGTTGACAATGAAATCATTAGAATTCCAGTGTTTGACAACTCTGATCTCATCGAGATGCACAAAAGAACTTTGGTGGGACGAATGTTCCATAGAGAAGGGCGGATTATTGATGCTCTTATCAATCAACTCCCAAAAAGAAGAATCTGGGATGTGGAAGGCAGAGTTCGAGGTACTAACCTGGACAACGGCAAGTTTCAGCTCGATTTTTACCGCGAGGAAGCTCTGCAAAATGTGCTGGAATGAAGACCTTGTCATTTTAACAGGTGGAGTTTCTCACTTGAAAGGTGGGAGCCGAATATAAGCAAAGACTTCCCTAACACGATGGTGTTTTGGGCGACTATCTCTGATATCCCTACTCACTGCAGGAAATACCAAGTCTTCAGGGGTATTGGAGATGCTCTGTGAACGGTGATAGCGGTTGATGAGAAGGGTGCAAGAGTTAGGGTGTCTCTAAATGCAGATGCTCCTCTTCAATTCGAATGACGGGTCGGCTTTTATGAGGACCTTTTTCGTTGGTGCTATACGTCTGGACTTATATCGCACCAAAAAGGGACCTGTCCGGAGATTAATGAGGAACAACGTGAATAGAAGAGACAGCTCAGGCTGGCACAAAAAGAGAAAGATGAGGCAGCAGCAAGGGAGATGTTCTCTTATCGTGGAAGGCATGAACGAAACTATACTCGGGCTCCTGCGATAGCTGTCTCTTCTGATAAGGAAAAAGATGAAAACTTCCCAAATCATGCAAGAGATTTACGTGCAGATCTTCGTAAGGAATTACAAAGTAAAAGAGATGCTCGTTCAAAAGAAGTTTGGAGATGTATTGATAAACCATATTCCAACGCTGTTTCTCGTCCTAGGGAGAGATATCATCCGTATTCTGTATGTGGATCAGAGATCAGAAATCCCCGATATGGGAGAACAACATCACCTACTTATTGGAGGATAAAAGATCAAGGAGATGCGAAAGAGGATGGTGGAAAATCAGCACCCCGCGGAAGACTTCAGACCAGAGGAGAGATTTGAATCTTTCTCCGGATTCGCAGAGAACCATCTCAGTGAACTATGGCCATCATAGCCGTTTTGAAAGATCCGGTGTTCACAATAAAAGAAGACAGTCTCCTCCTACTCAAGTTTAGAGACTGGTAAGAAAGTCTCAGAACTTCTCGGCATTAAAGACAGGAGAAACGCAGATCAAAACTGAGGAGGAGAAAAGAAGAAGAATCAAAGGAAAAGGCCTGGCAAGTGATGTTTTATCCCCAAAGAAAACTGTAACAGAAGCGTCTGATACAATGATGGAAGAAGCGGAAATGATGACATACCATACACCTAACTCGGGTAAGGGTGTCTCCTTCCCGAGTCTGGAACCGAGAGAAATTGACAGAGCAGAGAACAGTATCGTGAACCCGAAGCTTGTTTATGAATGGGAAGTCCCATAGAGAGAGAGTGCCTTTGACATACCGAAGTATGCATTTCAGAAAACCAAAGTCAGCTTTGGTTGGAGCAAGCATTCGTTGACGCACAAAGTTGACAGCAAATTGGATATTCGGCCTAGTGATTGTTAGATACTGAAGTTTTTCGGCAAGGGTACGGAAATAAGTGGGTTCAGAGAAGAGTTCAGACCCACGAGTATCTAAGTCAAGAGGCAGAGGGGTTGGCATAGGGTTGCAATCCGTCATTGCAGCTTGATGAAGAATGTCAGATGCATACGCTGTTTGATGAAGAAAGAGACCACTTGAGTGTGCTTCAATCTCTATGCCAAGAAAATACTTGGGATGTCCAAGATCTTTCATAGAAAACCTTTCGTTAAGAGACTGTAATATCGCAGATAACAAACTTTCATCACTTCCCGTAAGAAGAATATCATCGACATAGAGAAGAAGCACCATTGTTTTGTTGTTCACATGATAAACAAACAAAGACAGATCAGAGGTACTGCAACGAAATCCAAACTCAATGAGAAAGGTACTGAAAGTGTCAAACCAGGCTCGTGGAGCTTGTTTGAGACCATAGAAGGCTTTGGTGAGGCGACATACATGATTTGGCTTGCCTTGATCAACAAAGCCAGAAGGCTGATACATATAGACAGGTTCATGGAGTTCGCCATGAAGAAACGCATTCGAGACATCAAGTTGCTTCAGAGGCCAAGACTTTGCAGTTGCCACATTGAGAACCAGCCTTATAGTAGTCGTACGCACAACAGGGCTGAATGTTTCTAAATAGTCAATGCCTTCTTCTTGATCAAACCCTTTTGCGACTAAACGAGCTTTAAGTTTATTGACAGAGCCATCCGAATTGAGTTTCGTCCTGAATACCCATTTAGAGTGCAATATATTCATGTCGTCAGTAGGAGGAACGAGAGACCATGTACGAAGCATGTGTATCCGAGTGATCTCATCCATGACAGCTCCATTCCAACCAGGATGGTTCATTGCAGAAGCAATGTTTGTAGGTTCCTTTGTCATGGATAGAGAACCGAGAAGCGCATACCTCGGGTTTGGTTTGTGAATGCCAGCTTTGGACCTTGTGGTCATAGTGTGCTGATTCACTTGGTCAACTGGTTCCTCAAGAATGGGTTCAGGATGATGAAAGTCCTCAATGAAGTCTGGCTCAGGCACTGGAACAGCTATCTCTGCAACAGGTGCTGTAGTAGGCACATTGGTGGGCTTCATAAGCAGCTGAGGAATCGATGGAGAGGAGGACACTGGCACAGACTTCTCATTGTGTTGCCACGCACGAAGCAATGATGACTGATATGTGGGAATAAGGGACTTGTACTTGTCTGTAAACGGTAGAAGATGTTCATCAAATAACACATGCCGAGAGATATACACCTTTCCGGTAGGAGGATATAAGCATCGATAGCCTTTATATTGACTATTGTAGCCAATGAAAACACACTGTAATGACCGTGGATCGAACTTATGCTCTGCCTGTGATCGAAGACAAGGATAGCAGGCAGAACCAAAGACTCGTAGTGAAGAATACTCCGGTTTCTTTTTGAGTAAGGTTTCCACAGGACTAACATTCTTTAGCGTAGAGGAGGGAAGCATGTTTGAGATATAATTAGCTGTAAAGAAAGCTTCGACCCAATACTTGAGTGGAGTGTGGCTATGGTACAACATGGAGAGACCAAGCTCCACTAAATGACGATGTTTTTTCTCGGCTGTGCCGTTTTGCTGAGGCGTATAAGGACATGAGATCCTGTGATGAATCATTTGTTCACGAAAGTGAGACTGAAGATGTGTTCATTGACAAATTCCCCACCACCATCAGTTTGAAAAACCTTGATTTTGGTATTTAACTGATTCTCAACCAACTTTTGAAAGGTCATGAAGACATATACGAATTCAGATTTAGCTCGAAGAGGATAAAACCAAGAGTGACGAGAATAATCATCGACAAAAACTGCATAATATTTAAACTCTTGATTGGATACAACTGGTGCAGGGCCCCAAAGATCACAATGGATTCGATCAAGGGGATGCAAAGTTCGAGAATCTGAAGTAAAAAACTGAAGTCTAGATGATTTTCCCATCTGGCAAGGCTTACAAATGGCGGATGTTCTGCTCTTATTGACTGTGATTTCCTTGCTTGTTTGAAGCTGCTGAAGAATCCGGTTATTAGACTGTCCAAGATGATGATGTCATGTATCCTCATCTGCTGCACACTGTCGGTTACTATAGAGTGCAACAAATTCCTGATCCTTCAGCATGTAGAGCCCTTTATTGCATGTTCCCTTGGACACCACTCTCTGAGTGGGTAAATCAATAACGCATACGTGATTAGCATCGAAAAAGACCCCATAAGGATAATCATCACAGAGTTTGGGGACTGACAGTAGAGATTTCTGAATAGAGGGACAAACCAATACTTCATTTAACGGAATGGTACCTTTTGTGGAAGAGATGGTGGTAGACCCGACATGAGTTATTGGGATATAAGCCCCATCTCCCACCTGAACCGTGTCGGTTCCTTCATAAGCTTCAGTGTTCTGCAGAGTTGCAGGGGAAGAGGTGATGTGAGCTGTGGCTGCAGAGTCAGGAAACCACTCTTTACCCGAATCATCGGACACACGGAGAGAGGAAAAGGCTTGAACTTCAGTTTGATAGTTGTTGTCAAATCTGTTGTAGCATTTGATTGCTGTATGGCCTATGCGACCACAGATCTGACAAACTGGTCTCTGCCCCATGTTTCGAGTGCCTGACTGGTGCTGACTGAAACCACGACCACGAGTAGAGTAGCCACCTCTGCCACGTTGTGGACCAGAACCTCGTCCTCTTCATCGTGAGCCCGGATTGTACTGAGGAACTCCCGAATCAGTGCGTTCAATATTGAACGCGAGATGAGGTGTGACAGAGGAGGAGTCTTCATAGGACTGAAGCTTCGTATCAAAACCTTGAACTTCAGAGACAACATCATTAAATGTGGGAGGAGGAAGCTTGGTCAAGGAACTTTGTATCACCGTAGCAATAGGATCATATTCTCATCCTAAGCCATTAAGAAATCCGAAGATCTTCAAAGACTCGTCTATCGGTTTCTCAATAGAGCTGAGAGAGTCACAGAGCGTCTTGAACTCATGATAGTAGACAGAGAGAGCCTTGTCCTTCTTTAACAACAGTTGAAGGCTTCGGCGCAGAGAGAACTCACGAGCCAAGCTACTCTTGTTGAAGTTTTCAGCCAAAGAGATCCAGACTTGATGAGAGGTGGGAAGGTTGTGAACATGACCGAGAACTTCCTCAGAAAGAGTACCAAAGATCCAAGAACACACAAGTTGATCTGTGCAAAACCAGTCTTCATACTGAGGATTTGGGACCTCTGTGGTGACTTCACCATTAATGACGGCAGAGGTTTTTGAAGGAGCGACGACAGCACCATTGACAAAACCAAGGAGCTTCTGACTTGACAGAAGCGACTCAAACTGTGTCTTCCAGAGATGGTTGTTGCTATCATTGAGCTTGAGAGTAACCGAGCTGGAGACATGAACTTTAGACGGGAACGGATAGGTAGCAGCCATTGATGAGTACATGTTAAGGTGTCAAGGCTCTGATACCATGAACAAGAGGGAAAAACTTTGTAACTTTGAATTTTTACTCTTATTCACTAATGAATTTTAGAAAGATGAATGAGCAATTACATTTATACAAGATAGAAGAACAATCTAGATGAATACACAATCTTATCCTTTATCTCCAGCTGTGCATAGTGAGTCATCAGTCAAGGACGACAGGGAATCAAATTTGTTATGACTGAGGAGCGTGAGGAGCGTGTCCTTGTTCGTACCATTGCTAACGTCTTTCCCTTTTGTCTTTTGTGTTGCAGAAGCAGAGGATTTGTGCTTTGTTTTGTCTTGAGAGGCTTGGATGGGCTTCGCCGGTTGTTCATGGGCTAGAGTAGATACTTCTAATGTAGAGCCCATTACGTTGTTGTTCACACTTCTTATCCCCTTCGTCTCATTTCTCTTCTTCTTCCCCCTCACATTTTTCAGATCTAAATATTTTTCTTTCAGATCTTTTCGCTGCCAACAATATACAGTCAAGACCACCGAAATAATTAAGAATGACTTGCAGCAAGAGAGCAGTTTCGCCTGAGTTTTCTGATGGAAAATTCTTCAAAGTCTTCTTTTTCCGTAGCAAATGAGTTTATCACCGCCATTCTGGTGTTCGCCGCTTTCATTACAACTGTTTTGCCGTGCTATCCGCAACATCACCACCGATCGACGATGCTCACCACCACGATCTGTAGAAATATATAGATACACTATATTGTTTATTTTGTCATATAGATATACAAAATAATGTGTATAACAATTTATTATTTAAATAAAATAGCCATTGTTCATATTGTGGTTCGATAACCACAAATGAGAAAGTGGCCTTAACGTGGCTTATTTTAGTCAAACAGGCACAAAAAGCCACGAATCAAAATAGTCACGACGCTATAGTCACTATATTTTTTCCCCTGGCTTTGCGTGGCTATGAGATTATATAGCCACGATTATTTTACTATAGCAACTAATGTGTCACTAGTATACCAAATTTTTTTTAGTGTTCGTAAACAAAAAAAATGTCACACATAAAAAATATGTTGTGTGTTGTGAATTGTGTATTTATTAATAAGATCAAAGGGTTTTTATATATAGGTTTACATAAGGATCAATATGACAATATTCCATAAACCTATTCCTTGTCTAGAAAGAAATGTCTAATACTTAATATATACTAAACATAAGGACCGGTTATGTAATAACCTCTATGTGGGTCGGTCTGTATTAAGTCCATTAAACCAAACGGTTCATAACACTCCCCCTTGGACGAAATGGCCGAATCCGATGCAATCAAGGATCTTTGTAATACGCTTGGGGATGCTGCCTCATTAAAACATTTCTAAGGAAAAACCCAGTGGGACAAAACCTTAGCGAGGAAAAAGAGTACAGCACGTATTACTCCCCCTGATTAAGACATCCCTATAAGTCCTTTAGTCGGCGCATGCCGATCTAATACATCAGCTTCTTGAGCGTGGAGTTTGGGAGCGACTTCGTGAACAAGTCAACTGAGTTGTCGCTTGAACGGACCTGAAGTACTTGTATTTCTCCAGCCTTCTGGAGATCGTGAGTGAAAAAGAATTTCGGCAGAATGTGCTTTTTCCGGTCTCCCTTGATGTATCCATCCGTCAGTTGAGCAATACAAGCGGCATTGTCCTTGTAGAGTATGGTCGGCTCTTCCTTTCTATCTGTCATCCCACAATCTCGCCTTATGTTCTGAGTCATCGATCTCAACCAAACACATTCACGGTTGGCTTCATGAATTGCCAAAATCTCTGCGTGATTAGACGATGTGGCCGTGAGCGTCTGCTTCATGGATCGCCATGAAATTGCGGTTCCTCCGTGGGTGAACACATATCCTGTCTGAGATCGTCCATTGGGTGGATCTGATAGATAACCTGCATCAGCAAAACCAACTAAACCTTTGTCATTATGGTTAGTGTAAAACAGACCCATGTCCTTCGTTCCTTTTAGGTAACGAAGTATATGTTTAATCCCGTTCCAGTGCCTCTGGGTCGGACAAGAACTAAATATTGATCTTGTATGACTGGCCAAATATAATAATGCTCCTATGGCACTGAGATATGGCACTTCGGGACCAAGGACTTCTTCATCCTTTCTCTTCGGACCGAATGGATCACTGTCCAATGCAAGGCTTCTCACCACCATTGGGCTGCTCAATGGGTGGGCCTGGTCCATATTAAATCTCTTGAGTACTTTTTCTGTATATGCCATTTGATGCACAAAGATTCCATCATTTACGTACTCAAGCTGTATTCCCAAACAGAACTTAGTTTTTCATAAGTCTTTCATTTCAAATTCGGCCTTTAAATATTCAACTGTTTGGGCGATCTCTCCAGAGGTTCCGAGGATGTTCAAATCATCCACGTATACTGCTATAATTACAAATCCTTTGTTTGGAAACTTCTTTATAAAGATACATGGACTGATGGGATCATTTCTATAGCCTTCTTTGACTAGGTACTCACTTAATCTATTGTACCACATGCGCCCACTTTGTTTCAGTCCGTATAAGGATTCGTTCAGCCTAATGCAGTGTTCTTCGCGAGAACTTCTCTTATCTTTGAGCTCAATACCCTCTGGTAATCGCTGATACACGAGTTTTAAACCCTTATTTCCTACTGCAAGTGCACAGCATACGAAGTAGTATTTAGGGGTCGATCCCACGAAGACCAGTTTTCACACTTTGACTTAATGAGTTAAATTAAGAGCTAAGACAATTCAAATATGTTTTTGGTTTTTGTAGATAGCAATAATAAAAGCGAAATCGGTTGTAAAGATTATATTAAACAAGCGTTATTAGGTCAAGGAATATCGCAGGAGATTCAGAGCAACGGATCAAACAACTATTCAGGCAGTGATTAAGCATAAGTCTAGAACTCAAACACTAAGATAATATCAATCCACTCTCGTGGTATCAATATCTTTATCTATCGACCTAGAATTCCTAACTCTCGTTGGTACTAGAAATGTAAACAAGCATTAAGGACAGGTTTAAAATGTTCACAATTCTCCAATACATCTACTCTCGCAGGTAATGAATAAATTGCTCACAAATGTTCTTTCTAGCAACCTAGCAACTCTCGCTGTCTAAGTTAAACCCAATATCATAAAATCAAGTGATCAATTCGATTTAAGCATTAAGAACAACAAAGGTGAAGACATTGATTTGAATAGCCTATTTGTGTTTAACCTAAAGCTCATGAATTCCTTTGACAAACCTCAACCTAACTAAGAGATCTACTCAGACATAATTAAAGAAGAAGATAACAACGAGATTATAAAGTTCATCATAAAAACTTGAATAGATAACAAAAGCTGGATATAAACTTATAAGAACTTAATTAAAGCATAAATATAAGAACTGAAAGTAAAACTTAAAGCATAAGCATAAATGTATAAAGCTTAAAAGAAACAAAATAAAACTTAATAAAAGCATAAACATAAAAGCTAAAAACTGAAGAAGGAGCAATGCTTTGAAGCTAGAGAAGAGAGAAGGAAGAAGATGGTGTGGTTTGAAGCATCAAGAGTGAGTTCATTATATAGGCCAAGGTGAAGGGGAGTAGGTGAGACGGGGAACGGTCGTTCTAGGTGGAGAACGATCGTTCCCAATGGTTGATCCGTAGTAGGTGAGATGTGGAAGTCGGGGAACGATCGTTCTAGGTTGAGAACGATCGTTCCGTGCATGGTTGTTGGTGAAGTAGGTGAGACGGGGAACGAGCACATGGGAGAGAACGGTCGATCCATAGCACATTTGTCGGCAAGGTTGGTGAAGAGGGTAACGACCATTCTGTAAGGGGAACGATCGTTCTCCATGGTCGTTCCACTCAAAGAACGGTCGTTCTCCATGGTCGTTCTCCCTTAGAACGGGCGTTCTTTTCAGTTGGTCCTTTTCTCGTGTTTTCCACATTAACTCGACTCGAATATGTCCGTAAATGCCAAACTTCATCGGAACTCCATAAAATCTGTAAAAAGACTCAAAACAAAAGAAAAGACTCGAAAAGCTAACGAAAGATGCAAATAAAAACTCAAACGGAATACTAAAAATGAATCAAAATACGTTAAAAACACATAATATCAACTCCCCCCAACTAAAACCTTTGCTTGTCCCCAAGCAAAACCAGAGATCTTATAAAGAGGAGAGGTTAGAAAAACGTGAGAGACTTGTAAAACTTATTGGACCATACTCTAAATCAATTGCCCGTAAACAGCATTCGCAAGGTTCAGATCAAACCGTACTTCATTGTACTTCTCCATAACCGTAGTAAATAAGTGAAATCTCATGATCAAGCAGAACTCAATATTTAACATTTATTATCAAATGCGTGTACTCTCACAAAGGGAATATCTAACACGTTATGGTCTAGGTATCAAGGTTGGTATTTGGTGGCTCAAGTGTTTCGGTTTCTTTTAGCAGTAAAAACGGATGCAAATCATTATGCAAAATCACCGTGAGACACAGACCAATTAGGAGGTACACAACTCTCCTTAACTCTAATCCTTCTACCCTTTTTTAACTGAGTCACAAACAAGAACATGATTTCTTTTGACGTTTTATGAAATTTAAAGATGTTACCTTGACTTACCGGTTCCTTCTGTTTTCTTTTCTTTTCTTTTCTCTTTTTTTTATTTCTTTTTTTTTTATTTTTATTTTTTATTATTTTTTTATTTTTTACTGAAAATATATCGGAGAAAGAAACCGGTTAGTCTCTAAGATCTGCATCAAAAGAATTTTAACGATGTAAGCTTATTTCTTGAATACAAACTTCTACCCATTTAAAAGTTCATCCTCTTTTGAAACGAAAATTTTCGATGAATATATTCAAAAAGAGATCACTATTCTAGACACATCCCATGAGTTTAATCAGAAAGAGACCACCTATCTAGACACAATCCTAAAGAAAAGTTGTGTCGGTCCGTATATTTCATAGTTTTTGCACATGAATGCAATGACAGTAAACGAAAATAAGTGGGTTTCAACATGGAAATGGTGAGGGTGTGGTACTAGACTAAGGATAAGTCTAGCCATTTGGAGTTAGCAAAGATTGGTAGAAATGATGCAAAGAAAACTCCAAATGTAAAATCCAATACATGATTATCGACCCCCTAAGTGAGATAAATTAAGTTCATTTTAAGTTCCGATAATTCGATTAAGTTCAGATGAGTTGAGAAAATTCACTAAATGATCAAGTTATGGATTTTTCTGCGTTTCCAAACTATCCTCAAACAATGCTAAGCAGTCGTAAGGCAATGACATCGAACATGTTGCAATTCCAAAAAGTTAACAAATTCACACAAAGTTTTGACTCGATAAATTTTTTTTTTTTTTTTTTTTTTTTTTTTTTTTTTTTTAGAAAAACACACCAAAATAAAACATAAGAAATAAACATCCACAAAACACACCGTTAATACACAAATGAATCCCTCCCCTAGACTTGTTTTTAACCGTCCCAGTTAAAACAACTCTGAAAGAGAAACCCGTAAAATAAAATAAAAGTGTTATAAAATAAAAATGGATATAACAAGGGTGATAGAAATAACCACAAACTCCGATGGCTACAAAACGACCTTTGTTCGATGGGAACGATCGTTCTTCCTCGTAGCATGACCATTCTTGTCAGGAACGACCAATCTCTCCAGAAGAGTGGTTTCTCAAATACTTAATAAAAGCCTGCAAAAACAATCTCAAACAAAACAAGAAACGTAAATAGAACAAGAACGAAAAATTTCACGATATTTACATGTTACCTGGTGGGTTGCCTCCCACGAAAGCGCTTGTTTTACGTCACTAAGCTTGACGTTGGTGCCATGTATCAATCAGGTTTGGTTTGAGAGCTTGCTCCAAAACAGGCTCCATAATCAGGAATCCTCATGTTTAGAACCGTACTCAGCATTCCATTCACAACACCAATACCTTTCTCTTTTAACTCTGATGGAAGAATAGCTCAAACTCTAGAGAAAGGTTTAGGACGACCTTTGCACTTCACCTTGTAGTCAACCGAGTTACCATCATATCCTTGAGGGATCAAAGTCATTTGAGGACCTCCCGTAATCTCTTTGTACGTCACATTTTCTTGCGTTTTTGCCTTCTCCCTAGATTTCTCGGGTGGTGGAGCAGGTGTTTGCGGGATCGGAGCACGTGCTTCCTCTCTATCCACTGCTGAGATGCAAGAGGCGCGTGTGGTTGTTTCTATGGGAACGGCTTCGTAGAAGACATTCTTGTCAATCTTGGAAAAGCAGACTTGCCTATTTGGCATATCGATGATTGCACCCACTGTAGCCATGAATGGTCTTCCAAGAAGTAATGGCATGCCATAACCCTCTCTCATCTCCACAACTTGAAAATCAGTTGGAACTAGGCAATCCCCTATTCGGACAGGTAGATCGTGAATGCTGCCAGACGATGTTGTTGAGGAGGTGTTTGCAAATCGAAGAGTCATATGGCTAGGTTTTACCTCATAAATTTTCAACTTCTCTGTAATCGCCTTTGACATGAGATTAACAGTAGACCCGCGTATAATACGTTTGCCAAGATATACCTATATATACTTTTCTTTCTATGAAGTCCAGGAAGTGAAAATAGTTCGAATCTAACCAAGCAAAGAGGATATTTAAAAAATAAAGATAAAATTAGTCTTCCCTAATGAATATGCTCTTTTTAAAGATTAGAGTCGATGTCGAAGAAAAACTCGTAAGAAAATTTAACTAGTTCATTTTTTTGAATATTTTAGTTTTTTTACTGGAACTCGTCTTTATCACATTCCCCTTGTTTTCCAAAGAGTGTCCTTGAATTCAATTCCAGCAATGGAGCATGAGACCAAGAATTTTTCAGGATCTTCAACCTTAGGCAATACCCTCAATGCTGGTGGTGTACTCCTTGCTTCTACAAAGACTGCCTTAATCTCCCTCTGATCTCTAGGTAGAACTGGGTAAGGCACTTTAGGAATATAAACCCTTATTGGAAGATTTTCTGCAGGTTTGGTGGGAGCATCTCGGGGGAACATGTGCTCTGGGGTAGCGAGCGGGTGCTCCTCAGACTGCTTCATAACTTTTCCTGAGGATATGACGTTTCTCGCTTGAGAGTTAGATGCCGGAGCTTGCAAGCTCTGTTTCTCCACATAGCCTCCATTCACATAGTTCACCTCTGCGTGAGTACCTGGTGTCCTCTTAACTGATTCAGCGGTTTATGCAATCTGAGTGTCAAGCTGCTTCATGTGAGTCCATACTGCCTTGAACTTCTCATTAAGGTCCACATACATGGTGTCAACTTTGGAGTTGATCTCTGCTGCCGCCTTTTGTTGACTCGTCATCAACTGCTGCGTCATGTTCTTCAGCTCGTCTTGGGAGCCGGTTGCTGAAGATGAAGGCTGCGGATCTGTGAAAGGCTGGGGTTGCGAGTTTGTGAAAGGCTGCCTTGTCTGATTCCCTCCTTGGAAACGGTTCTGATTAGGAACGAATGGCCGGTTCTGGTAGTTGTTGAAGTAGTTCTTCTGAAAACCCATCTGCGACTGATTTCCTTGGTTAGGATAAGTCTGATCCTGCAGATTCTCCACATTGGTGCTCCTATAGGACAGGTTCGGATGACTGTTGAAGCCTTGGTTATTGAAACCGCGGTTCTGTCCGAAACCTTGTCCGTTCACATAATTGACCTCCCTCCGATCATTACTGGTTTCTTCCTCATGGACTTTAGCGATAGGTGCCTCCCCATTCTCGTCCAAAAAATGGACTGACTTCTGGTTCTTTTTTAGCAAAAGGTTAACCATGGCTGCGAGCTCATCAATCTTCTTGGAGTCCACACTGTTGACCTTCTTCCTGTCGTACTCCGGGCTTTTGTTGTTGGAACTTGCGGCTAGGTTATCGATCAGCTCCAGAGCTCCTTCCTTTGACTTAGTGTAGAAGTCACCGTTACTAGCTGCATTCAGGGCGTTTCTGTAGTCCCAATCTACTCCATCATAGAAGGTGCTGAGCAACTGCTCATCGCTGAAACCGTGGTGAGGGCACTCACGCTTATACTCTTTGAATCGCTCCCACGCTTCATTGAATGACTCGCCGGGATGTTGCTCGAATGAGGAAATCTTGTTCCTCAAGGCTGCGGTCTTGGATTTCGTGTAGAACTTATCCAAGAAGGCTGCTCGCGCATCGGCCCAAGTCGGTAGAGAGCCTGGTGGTAAAGATTTTAACCACCGTGATGCTTTTCCCGTAAGAGAGAAGGGGAAAAGCTTGCACTTCAAGAAATCTGGAGGCACACCATTGGAGCCGGTTGTGCTACAGATCTCTTTGAAGTTCTCGATGTGATCCATCGGAATCTCAGCAGGCAGACCGTGGAACAGGTGTTGCTTCACGAGGGCGATCAATTGAGCCTTGATTTCGTAATCTTGCCTCTGGATGGTCGGGGTAATGATCGCAGATCGATCCTGGTAGTATGCGTGAGCCGCATCTTTGTCACCGAAAGCAGGTTGTGCAACGAGTTGCCTCTCCTGTTGCAAACGAAGCTGCTCCATGGCTGCTTGAAGTTGTTGCAGCTGAGCTGCGATGTCTATTTGTCCGCCTATCTCTGAGTTGGCGGTGTCAGATGTTTCTGCTTCTTTAATGGGTGTGTTGCGTCTTTTGTTTCCTCGTTCTATCTTTGCTAGCTCGTCGTTTGTCAAGCTAAGAAGGTCTTTGTTGTTTTTGCTCCTCGTGCTCCTTGTGGACATGCACCTGAAACACAAAAACAAAGAAGAAGAGAAAACGGTTCAGTAAAGTTCTTAGTCTAATAATTCAGCCGTAAACCAAAGGTGAATATTTGGTCCCCGGCAACGGCGCCAAAAACTTGATACACGAGTTTTAAACCCTTATTTCCTACTGCAAGTGCACAGCATACGAAGTAGTATTTAAGGGTCGATCCCACGAAGACCAGTTTTCACACTTTGACTTAATGAGCTAAATTAAGAGTTAAGACAATTCAAATATGTTTTTGGTTTTTGTAGATAGAAATAATAAAAGCGAAATCGGTTGTAAAGAATATATTAAACAAGCGTTAGGTCAATGAATATCGCAGGAGATTCAGAGCAACGGATCAAACAACTATTCAGGCAGTGATTAAGCATAAGTCTAGAACTCAAACACTAAGATAATATCAATCCACTCTTGTGGTATCAATATCTTTGTCTATCGACCTAGAATTCCTAACTCTCGTTGGTACTAGAAATCGTAGACAAGCATTAAGGACAGGTTTAATATGTTCACAATTCTCCAATACATCTACTCTCGCAGGTAATGAATAAATTGCTCACCAATGTTCTTTCTAGCAACCTAGCAACTCTCGCTGTCTAAGTTAAACCCAATATCATAAAATCAAGTGATCAATTCGATCTAAGCATTAAGAACAACAAAGGTGAAGACATTGATTTGAATAGCCTATTTGTGTTTAACCCTAAAGCTCATGAATTCCTTTGACAAACCTCAACCTAACTAAGAGATCTACTCAGACATAATTAAAGAAGAAGATAACAACGAGATTATAAAGTTCATCATAAAAACTTGAATAGATAACAAAAGCTGGATATAAACTTATAAGAACTTAATTAAAGCATAAATATAAGAACTGAAAGTAAAACTTAAAGCATAAGCATAAATATAAGAACTGAAAGTAAAACTTAAAGCATAAGCATAAATGTATAAAGCTTAAAAGAAACTAAATAAAACTTAATAAAAGCATAAACATAAAAGCTAAAAACTGAAGAAGAGCAATGCTTTGAAGCTAGAGAAGAGATAAGGAAGAAGATGGTGTGGTTTGAAGCATCAAGAGTGAGTTCATTATATAGGCCAAGGTGAAGGGGAGTAGGTGAGACGGGGAACGGTCGTTCTAGGTGGAGAACGATCGTTCCCAATGGTCGATCCATAGTAGGTGAGATGTGGAAGTCGGGGAACGATCGTTCTAGGTGGAGAACGATCGTTCCGTGCATGGTTGTTGGTGAAGTAGGTGAGACGGGGAACGAGCACATGGAAGAGAACGGTCGATCCATAGCACATTTGTCGGCAAGGTTGGTGAATAGGGGAACGACCGTTCTGTAAGGGGAACGATCGTTCTCCATGGTCGTTCCACTCAAAGAACGGTCGTTCTCCATGGTCGTTCTCCCTTAGAACGGGCGTTCTCTTCAGTTGGTCCTTTTCTCGTGTTTTCCACATTAACTCGACTCGAACATGTCCGTAAACGCCAAACTTCATCGGAACTCCATAAAATCTGTAAAAAGACTCAAAACAAAAGAAAAGACTCGAAAAGCTAAAGAAAGATGCAAATAAAAACTCAAACCGAATACTAAAAATGAATCAAAATACGTTAAAAACACATAATATCAATCGCATATAAATCTCGTTATCCAGTGGACCATATAAATAAGCGGTTACTACATCCATTAACCGTAAATCTAATTTTTCTTTTATGGCCAGACTTATCAGGAATCGGAATGTCGTTGCATCCACCACTGGGGAGTATGTCTCCTCATAATCGATTCATGGTCTCTGTGAGAATCCTTGTGCCACAAGCCGTGTTTTGTGTCGAACAATCTCTCCTTGTTCTTTTCTCTTCCTCACAAAGACCCAATTATGTCCAACTGGGATTATATCACGAGGTGTCCTAATTATGGGACCAAAAACCTCTCTCTTCTTTAAAGAGTTTAACTCCACGTTTATGGCTTCTTTCCATTTAGCCCAATCAGATCATTGAGTGCACTCATTTATTGACGTGGGTTCTAGATCCTCATTCATAACATCAAGTGCTACATTGCATGCAAATATGTCATCGACGTCGACGTCTTTTCTGTTCCATTGGATTCCAAACATAACAAAATTAATTGAGATCTCATTGTTATCGGGAACTTCAGGACCATGAGGCTCGGCATCCCGAGCTTCATTTTGCGGCTCCTTAGGTTCATTTGTGTCCGGTCCATCTACTATCTCCTCGGTCTGAATTTCAGCACCTTTCTTTAATTTCCGAGGAGCCTTATCTTTGGAATCAATAGGTCTACCACGCTTTGCTCGCGGCTTAGACTCTGTAGCAACTTGCGGTCCATCATGGACATCAATTCGTATTGGTGCATTTACGGCTGGTATATACGATTTAGTTACTCTCTGCGGGTCAGCAAAGGAATCTGCCAATTGTATACCTATCATATTAATCTTATATACATCTAAAACTTGTGACGTCTCCAAGCTGATAGACTTTAAGGTCTAAACCTTATAGGTAATGACCTTTGTTTATAAAATTCGGCCAAGTCTTCTTATGATCATCGAATTTGTAGTGTAGTCATGGACCACGTGTTTGTCCTCACTCCCCCTCATGAATATAGTATAATTTTGTGATGCTTGGTATAATAAAACTAATGAGTTTCCCTTGTGCACATGTAACACAACGTGAGACTCTATGGGATAACTCTTTGTGCCTTTTCATTATCAATCTTTGCATCAAGTTTTGGACTTGGATGGCTAGTCCAGTCATGCCATATAGTGTACTCAGTGAACCATTTGGTTACTGCAGCATTAGCTTCTATCATATTGACCTTCGCATAGTAAAGGCCAGTGGATAGTGCGGGTATAGTCTCTAAGACTTGTTTATGGCCGTGGGTGATCTTAGTTATAACAAGGGATTCTTTGTTCCCTTCACCCTGAGTTTCAATGTGGAAACCATTCAGACGAATGTCTTTGAAACTTAGCAAGCTCCTCTTAGAGCTGGGTGAATATAGAACATCTGATATTTCAAGATGCGTGCCCTTAAGAATATGGGTCTGGCTGTAGCCCTTAGGAAAATGGGCCTGGCCGTAGCCTTCAATTGGACTAGCTATACCCGAAATTGTGATAATGAACCATGTCTTAGACATTGGTTGTATTGACAAATAAATCATAATGCATAAAAACTTAATGTAATAAATCATAAGTCATAGAACAATAGGAATCATAAAGGAACAAGACAAAGAAAAACCAAATAAAAAACAAACTACTAGATGCTGAAATCAATTAGACTCCTTTAGAAAATCTGAAGTCTCATAATTTAGTTGGTCATCATTCTCATGGTCGAAGTCATCTTTGCAACGACCACCCCCACGATCGTTCCATTGGTTGCGACCGCGGCCAGAGTACTTGTCCTGTTGGGCATAGTTGGTCTCTTTTGTTTCCTTAGGCTCTTTCTTGGCCTCTTCAGCTTTGTTAGCTTCGAGTATTAGGGTAGAGCCAGGGGGTCTCATTCCACTGTTCATCATCAACAACTCATTGTTTTTCTCAGCAAGGAGAAAACAAGAAATTAGACTTGCATATATGGTGAAACCCTTTTCACGGTATTGTTGCTGAATCACAATATTATTAGTGTGAAAGGTAGAGAAAGTTTTCTCTAGCAAGTCGTTTTCGGTCATCTCCTCACCACATAGTTTTAAAATCGAAACGATCTTGAATGTTGGGGTCAAAATCCCCTCCTCGGAGATTGATGGGACAAAAAGCCGAAGTAACAGATAAGCGACTCATGTCCCTGCAACAAGCCCTCGAAACGGGACCAAACACCCGAACGGGTCAAGCTCTTGGCATTCGGCCCGGCGGATGAACTAAACTCTTTACAAGCCTCTCAAGACGAATATCTGCATATCCTCTCAGCTGGAAGCATTTAACGGGCCAAGACGTGGGCCACGGCCGGATCATATCTCCCGGGCCGGCCCTAATCCGCTCTTTCCCGACCATCGGGCCTCGGCCCTGTCTCTCCCAAAAAACAACACGCCATTCACGGAAAAACTCCGCGCCATTCTGAACATCTAAAAACATCGAGGAGTTTACTTAAAATAAACCGGAATCAAGGCTTTACCCAATGAAAATCGGACCAGGAGACGAAAAAGACAAGTTGGGCCTAATCAAGACAAACGGGCCGGATTGGAAGGAAGAAGAGCGGACGGGCTGCAGGAAATTAGGTCTGGTCGCCGGCTGGAGGAAGGAGTTTACAACGTCCCACATTGCTTAGATCAGTCTTTGAGAGCCTAGACTCTCTAGTATAAATAAACATCCTTGTATTCATTTTCAAGGCATCCAAAAATCGAGTATAAGAGCTTTTGCATTATAAGACATTTTTCAAGCTTTTGCAAATATTCTAATAAAATCTCATTTTTACCTTTTTAGTCCTTTAGTTCTTATTTAATAGAATTTTCGGATCCCCGTAAAATATAAATTTCGACAGTGTGAGTTTCGACTCCCACAGTTTGGCGTCGTCTGTGGGAACGAGAAATATTCTTCACTTTAAGAATGAGAGGACGCAGAGGAAAAGACCATGGCCACCGGAGGAAGAACCGACGATGCAGGCAGTCAGACGACCGGAGGAGCAGCTAGAACAGGAGAAAACGCGGCCAGGAAATCCAATACGGGTCGGGCACCGAAGGCCAATTGGCAAGCATGGAAAAACGAGCTGGATGAGAACACTCCATGCAAGCCGATAAAGATTTTTGGACTCTATCTCAAGGCCCGAGCGAAAGTTTGCGAAATTTCGTAAAACATTTTAAATCGGTTGTTTCAAAGATCAGCGGGCTCGGAAATCAAGCCGCACTCGTTGCTTTGAGAAGAGCACTACGGTATGAGTCGAGTTTCCGAGAAGAAATTACCCTGAACCCCCCTGCGACGATCCAAGAAGCATTGCACCGTTCCTCAAGTTTCGAGACCCTCGAAGAAGAGTTCGAGGCTTTGCCAAAGAAGCACCAGCCGTCAAAGACGTCGACAAAAAGCACGACACAACCTTTAAATATTCCAAGCGAGAAAAGGTGCGGACGAAACAATAGGAACGATGGGACAAACACAAGCAGAGCGCACAACTACCGAATAAACACGAAACGGTCACCCGACGAGGCCAGACACGGAAATGGATCACGGAGTACCTGGACTCGTAGCGTGGGCTACGGTGAAAAGGCTTAAAGCACTTTCACAAAGTCAACGGCCATTCAACCGCAAATTGCAAGGCGACTGCAAGAATACTTGCAACAAGGTTCCTAACAGGAGAGCTCGGAAGCGAAACGACAAAAGAAAACCGGCAGCGCAAGAAAGCGGACACAAGCGTGGGTGATGGTGTAAGGCGAGCAGAAACGACTAGTTCGAGAGAACGAAGATTTACCCGCAGAAGATAAGGACAAGCAAGAAGAAACGACGGCTGCCGAAAAGAAACGTCCGGCACCGCAGAGCCCGAAACGGACGATCCGGTAGCCAAATCCTATACGCCTTCAAAAAAAAAAACCGGAACTACGGGTGACTTGATCCCTTCTCACAAAGGGTATGTATGCAGCTCGCTTAAAAAACGAGTTCAGTTGCCCCCTTCCATAAAAGGGGGGGGGGAGTGGGTCCGTATATACATACTCCCAAAGAATATTTTCGCAAAGATTGGGACTTAGCATCTCAAAACCCGTCCAAACTCAAATTCTCTCACTGAAGTCTTCTCGAACAAGACAGTATGTTCCTGGCCACAAAAAGACTTTTTTGTTTCGAAAAATCACCTATCGGCATACATCGCCTCTCGGCATACATTGCCTCTCGGCATACAAAGCCTCTTGGTGTACCTATCAACCGTCTGTTGCTGATCACAACAGGGTGAATTTAACAATGGTTCTTTCAACATCCCGCGATGGATAAACTTAGCGCGCTATATAAATTTCCGGATAACATCAGTAAGGCGTAACTTGATCGGGAATGCGGAAGCGTCAAGACGATGTTCTGTTTAGCTTATCTTCAGGAGCGCTTCGCATTGGAAAATAGTGTGAGGTGTAAACCGCGAAATAAGCTCGTTAACCCAGTAAGCGCCTGACATGGAAAGCTGGTCTTGAACATCTTCGAACGCAGTAACAAACCGGCTCTGATACGAGAATTTAATCGCGTTCAGTTAAGAGAGGGATTTAAACGTGCTCAGCAAACTCCTCGACACAAAAACATACATTAAACGCAGGAAATACTCGCAACGAAATCCTGGTCGGAAGAGTCGAGTGTCCGGAAAAACACTCCAACGCAATACACGAAATACTAATCAACGCAAACGCCTCTTGGCAAGCGACAAATAAAGCAAACGCCTCTTGGTAAGCAACAAATAAAGCAAACGCCGATTTGCAAGCAACAAATAAAGCAAACGCCTCTTGGCAAGCAACAAATAAAGCAAACGCCTCTTGGCAAGCAAAGCAAAGCGCCTCTAGGCAAGCAGAACGAACCATCCCTTTGGAGTTGGGCCAACCACCCACTTTCGCGGCAAAGGCTAGCAGCCTATCTCTTTCAAGTTGGGCCGACCGCCAGCTCTCGAACCAAAGACCGGCCGCCCATTTCTTTCAAAGATTGGGCCAGCCACGCTCCATCACAGAAAAGAAACTCTGAAGCAGAAAAAGAAATGGTTCAAACTTTCTTATTAATCTCGAAAACAAAAGTTTATCCGGCCTAGGAAAAAGGCCGAGCAATACAAAAGCCCGAACGAAACCAAAAGCAAAACCGCACAATCAAGGGTCTGGACCAAACACCTTAACCACGGCATGGTCCGAGACCCCGAGAACGGCCTCGTTGGATCCGGCCAGGTCAACGACTCCGATCAATAAGGCCTCTTCCTCGATCGAGCCAGCTTCACGAACTGGAACTATATGTGACTTGATCCCTTTTCACAAAGGGTATGTAGGCAGCTCGCTTAAAAACCGAGCTCAGTTACAAATAAAAAAAAAAATTGGTTGGAATGAATTTTTCCTACTCAGGCCCGGAACTCATGGGCGGCCGACTTCAGTGTGGAAGACTCCCACTCCTTGTTGCATTTAGGATTCGGGAGGATTCCTTTTTCTTATTCAACAAGAAAAAGGAAATTTTCTTATTCCAAGCTCAAACAAGAAAAGGAAACTTTTCAGTTCTTCACTCATAAAGAAAAAGGAATCCTCCCGAATCCTAAATGCAACAAGGAGTGGGAGTCTTCCACACTGAAGTCGGCCGCCCATGAGTTCCGGGCCCAAGTAGGAAAAATTCATTAATTCCAACCGATTTTTGGCCACTTGCCCTCAAATAATAAATACACATTTCGGAAGCAAAGGCCTTTTAGTCCATCAATCCCGACATACATTTCATCAAACGCTCATCGCCCATGCACACAAAGCCCACGAGCTGGGGCTCTAACTGTTGGGGTCAAAATCTCCTCCTCGGAGATTGATGGGACAAAAATCCGAAGTAACGGATAAGCGACTCATGTCCTGGCAACAAGCCATCGAAACGGGACCAAACGCCCGCACGGGTCGAGCTCTTGGTATTCAGCCCGGCGGATGAACTAAACTCTTTACAGGCCTCTCAAGATGAATCTCTGCATATCCTCTCAGCTGGAAGCATTTAACGGGCCAAGACGTGG
>VHIU01000568.1:0-39395 GCA_010577795.1 Isatis tinctoria | reverse complement strand
GAATTCTGGAGGAGGATGTGTACATGACACAACCTCCGGGTTTCATTGATCCTAATGCTGCTGGGAAAGTATGCAAGCTTCATAAATCCATTTTGGATTGAAGCAAGCATCTCGGAGTTGGAACCTACGTTTTGATGAAGCAGTTAAAAAGTTTAACTTCATCAGAAACGAAGAGGAACCTTGCGTTTACAAGAAGATTAGTGGGCGCGCAGTTGCATTTCTCGTACTGTATGTAGATGACATACTTCTCATAGGAGATGATATTCCGTTACTTCAGTCAGTAAAGGACTGGCTAGGAAGTTGTTTCTCGATGAAAGACATGGGTGAAGCCGCCTATATTCTTGGAATAAGGATCTATAGAGATAGATCAAAGAGGCTGATTGGACTGTGCCAGGACACTTATATCGATAAGGTTCTACACAGGTTCAACATGCATGATTCCAAGAAGGGCTTGCTTCCGATGTCTCATGGCATTACTCTCAGCAAGAAGCAGTGTCCTTCGACATCTGCTGAGCGAGAGCGCATGAGTAGGATTCCTTTTGCTTCTGCAGTAGGATCTATTTGTATGCCATGCTTTGTACTCGTCCAGATGTTGCTTGTGCTTTAAGCATGACGAGTCGATACCAATCAGATCCCGGTGAGAGTCACTGGACTGCCGTCAAGACAATCCTGAAGTATTTGAGAAATACCAAGGATAAGTTCTTAGTGTACAGAGGAAGTGATGAGCTTGTAGTGAGTGGTTATACAGACGCCAGCTTTCAGACAGATAGAGACGATTTCCGATCTCAGTCTGGTTACGTTTCTGTCTGAATGGAGGTGCAGTTAGTTGGAAGAGTTCCAAGCAGAGCACCGTGGCGGACTCAACGACCGAGGCTGAATACATCGCTGCTTCTGAAGCGGCGAAGGAGGCTGTTTGGATTAGGAAGTTCATTACTGAGCTTGGTGTGATTCCTAGCATATCTGAGCCTGTGGCATTGTTTTGTGACAACAATGGAGCCATAGCTCAGGCTAAGGAGCCCAGATCACATCAGAAATCCAAACACATTGAGAGGAGATATCATCTGATTCGTGATATCATTGAGAGAGGTGACGTCAAGATCAGCAGAGTTCGGCAGACGAGAACGTTGCTGACCCGTTGACTAAGCCACTCCCACGACCGAAGCATGAGAGTCATGCAGCTGCTATAGGCATTAGATTCCTAAGCAGTAATCTTGTTTTAGTGGGAGTTATCATATTTATATTTTGATGTTCATGTAAACATACATTTGGTTATGTTTTATTTTAATGAAATTGTTTCAGTATTTTAATGGTGTTATTAAATAACTGTCCAAAAGTAATTTATGGCATTCTTATAGATCATCAAATATGTGATTTGATCATGAGACTCTATAAGTGATAGATGACATAATTTTTGTGTCCATAGTCGAGGTTATCAAAGTTGGACATTGATAACCGCGCGAGACTAGTATGTGAGGTGACTGATGACTAAGTTTCATGGAGTCATTAATAGGAGTATTAAAGTCCATCACATAGATATGTGTTAGAGAACACATGATCGGACATGACCCGCTAATGAGAACTCTACAAGATTTTTATATGAGTGTCATAAGAGTTTCTCATTACGACTATAGAGTATAGTCCTTAGACCTGAGTTCATCATCTTTTCTTACATATGAATTGGTATGCTTTGACTTCGTCAAACGTCAGCCGTAACTGGTGGCTATAAAGGCATTGATTGGACATATTATGAAGTGTGTAGGGAACAGGGATGGAACAAGATGGAATTTGTCCCTCCATATAACGGGAGATAGATATCTCTGGGCCTATCGAAGATTTGATACTAGAAATGCGTGGCCGCGCTCAAACGGATTGAATGTCAATCGTTTGTCTTTTATCAGTGTAAGTCGGAGTTCGATAAACATGGTTTGGTTGATTAAGGATGACACGAGTTCTTGCCTTATGCCAGATCGAGATATAGAGACAAGGGATTATGGGAATAGTTGATTCCAGTACAAGTGGGAGATTGAAGGGAATGTCCTGAAATCATACTTGTATTTACTCTAGTAGAGTCGTGATGTCGAGATAGACAATCATATGGTATTGGACGGTTATAATGTTTTGCTAGAAGCCGCTTATAACTTATGAGTTATGAACTCATTACCATTATCATATGATCCTATAGGGTCACACACCTAAGCAAACTGGATATTATAAATTGGGTTTTGATCATTAGAGTAATGATTATGATCAACGTATATAAGATATACGTCGATATCGATTTTCTGTGAAGGTGTCGATCGACACCAATGGTTGGTATCGATCGACACCACTCGGGATCGTCTTCTAGAAGATCCTTGACTTCTGCGAGGACCTGTCGGCAAGGTGTCGATCGACACCAATGGTGGGTGTCGATCGACACCTGTCGGCAACTCCAGCCTATATATATGATATGAGGGCTGCTCGAGTTTATACACCATAGAAGCTCTTGGAAGCTTGAGAAAACAGAGAAAACGTTTCAGAAAACCCGAAGGCGAATCGTTCGCTCCGGTACTAGCATCCCGCCGTCCAGTTTGTGTGCGTGTGGACTTCTGTAGAGGCGCAGCACTTGAGGCGCTTCCTAATCTCGATTACCTGTTCTTCTTCCGCTGCAAATCTTCAGGTATGTTCGAGATTTGACATATATTCATCGTAGATTCAATTGGCACAAGATCCGTGGTTTAGGATTGTTGTTAGGGCTGTTTTAATTCGATTAAAACCTGAACGAAATTCCATCAGTAAGAGAGAAAAAACAGATTTTTTCGCAAAGATCTTACCTTTGCAATATACGAAAACTGAAACACGTGAGGATGTGTTTATGTGTTCAAGATTGCAGTTGATGAGAGGTAAGTGGAGGAGGAAGTTAACATTGAAGGAGGTTGAGATGGAGATCGTGGAAGTGGGTGATTTGTTTTCCGAATTGATTTGTTTTTTTTTTTCGAAATAACCGTGAGTTTATCAATTAATTTTTAACCAAAAAAATAAAGAAATTTTTAATTAACTTTTAAACCAAAATTAAAAAGAAATATGGAAGGGACACGTGTCGAGCAAAGAAACCGTTTTTTATAGTATTAGATACGTACATAGAGAACTATGGCACATAAAGCATCATGATCTAAGTATCATATGATCTTCTTATGAAGCTTTCTGATAGGTCCCAATCATCAAATGTTGATCTAGAAACATGAACATAAGGACACACAAACACACGATTTCTTTTTGGGTAGTTATGACTCCCTCTTTTTGTTGTTTTCATTGATTTAATAGAAGACAATACATGAAAAGATATAGGATCATGATCCCTTGCACTAAGGAATGGGAAAGTGGTCAAAGAGTCCCTAAACATTAGGGTGACTCATTATCCATTATTAACAACTAACTTAATCAAAATAAATAATTAAAGAAATAATTAGATGTTGCAAAAGACTCCGTGGAATGAATGTTTGCCAATTACCATCTCATCACTTTCATTAATTGTTTGAAATTTTGGAAGCAGTACAGTCCCAAGATATGATGTTTTTTTTTTTTCTGCAAAATTGTTCTTGTGAATGATAATTGTAGCTCTTATTTTCTGAACCAATTGTCATATGGATTCTCACACGCACGGATCACTTTGGTGACGTTTTGGACGAGAGTAGGAAGAACAAGTGGAGAGACTTGGGAACCAGGCTAACCAAGGTAGCAACGGTTATTGATTTCTCTTTTGTTTCTTGATGTGCAAGAAAAAGCAAAGCAATAAGATCTAGTTTGTATAATGAAGCTGTTTTTTTCTTTTCTTTTATTTATTATTTTTTTTTTGAAACAGTAATTTTTCTTTTCTTATCTTACCTATTCTTGAAGCTGCTAAGCTTAGATCATGGGAACAAAACGAAGAGTTGGGTCTCAATAGCATAGATACTTCTTCAGCTGATGCTGCTTAAGAATCAATAGACACAACTATATTACCATAAACACGGCCTGAACGCTGTCTCTATTTGATAAAAACAGGGTCGTAAATCGTAATAGCTATTGCTTTTGTACACCCAAAGTACAGAGTAAACCAACTCACGTTGCTTAATGTTTGAACTATTTCTTCTTAGTATGAACTGTGTCTCGAATTATGAAAACTTGTTCAAATAGTGACGAGGCTTCTGAATCTCTTAGTTCATTCATCCTGAAGAAGGAAAGACTAAAACAGACATCATAATTATAATCCTTGACCCATTAACCTTGTCATGTCTCGACTCTTGTTATCAGCAACATTACTTAAACCTTGTTCTCTTCATCACTTTGGGGTCAAGTCCGACTCAAGTGCAACAAAAGAGACGACTTTGAAGTGACAAAGATTGCAGGTTGAGTAGAGATAAAATAAAAAACAAACCCAATCTTGAATTAATGTTGCAAAATTCAGTTCTGATCTCTCTCTTTTAGTCCCTGCGGTATTATTTCTACAGGATTAGTGTGTGACAATGGCTGATGCCCCAAAACTTAATATATTAAATAAAAGTCTTATGTTTCAAAGTACTTAGCATTGATACGACTGTAACCAGGTTGAGTTCAAAAGAACACACATTGATAGGCCTTTTAATAAATAACCAGGTTGAGTTCAAAAGAACACACATGGAATACTAAGAAAATCGCAAAAAGTAAATAATAAAACAAGAGCCAGTGAACGTTTCCATGGATAGGCACAGCTTCAATCTCTCCTCTGAGTACCTGTGTTTTTATCATTGAGAGCAAGAGAAACAAAACAGGTCTGTATATTAAACTTGGTTAGATATATTAATATAATGATGAGATAAATCATCTAGACATGCTCAAACTGAAACAATCATCATGACATACCAGAGATGGTGGAATCACAAGTCTTCCCTTATCACCAACTCGCATTCCTGAGAATTAGAGATGAAAGATATCAAACTTTATGAATGTTTCAGTCAAATTATCTACTTGTTAAGACACAATGCATATATACATTCAACACAAATGCTGAAACTTTTTATGACATTTTCTCCACCTGTGTGCAACATTGTAAAAGAGACGACATTGTAGCAGAAACTTGTCTCAATAATGAAAAGTCGATCATACCATAATCATTTTGTATTAGCAGAGTATTATAATTATTTCTAGCATCTTTTCAACTCAAGATATGACTCACCTGTCCTTGTCCATATATAGCTTGTTTCTTCCTCTTTGAAGTTTTCTTGTTCCTATTCTTTTTCCTCTTTTTCTTCGATAGAGTTGCATCACCTTTATGAGAGGCCAATACATCATTTGGTGACTGGATCTCCCTATCATGTGCGAGACACGGTAATGTTAGTTTTCATGCATGTAGCATCGTCTTAAATCATGAATAGCTAGAAAGGTAACACTTACTGGTCTGTAGCTTGCTTCTCACTCTGAAGACTTTCAGGCATATCTTTTTCCTCCTCATTATCTGAATTCATTACAACTGATTCCTTGTTTTGTTTTTCTTTCGAAAGAATATCACAGCCTTTCTGAGCAGGAGAAACATCATCATCGCGCAATGTTTTCTCCTCACTGTCATATGAAACAAATTAGATTTATGTAATGTTAGTTGTTCATACATATAGATAGTAGAATCGTCTTAAATCATAAATACCTAGAAAGGTAACACTTACTTTTCTGTAGCTTGCTTCTCATTCTGAAGACTTTCAGGCATATATTTTTCCTCCTCGTTATCTGAATTCATTACAATTGATTCCTTGTTTTGTTTTTGCTCACAGCATTTCTGAGCAGGAGAAACTTCATCATCACGCAATGTTTTCTCCTCACTGGCATATAAAATATATTAGATATTATGAAAGGTTAAAACTTATAAGATACAAATACTAACGCCAATCTGTACTATAGAGGATGGAAACTTTAATACTTAACCTTTTATCCGGAGTCTCGTGGGTATGAGTTTCTGCTTCTGGTGTCTTCTCACTAGGCTCACCATTTTCCAAAGGCAAAGGAATCTCTACAGACAAGACCTGGAGTTTTTGGTCATTGTCTTCGTCACTTACTTCTACGGAATCTTTATTGGTTTCATCATCAGCTCTAGCTGACGTTTCAACATCTGAGACCTGAGACTTCTTCTTTGGACTTCCACGTTTTGCCTTTTTGTTCTTGTCCTTTGTTTTAGCTGCATCAACATCTTCAAACTCGGTTTTCTTCTTCATCACTTTAGGCTTAGCAAAAGAAATGTCTTCAATATTTGTGTCTTTGAAAGCTTCGTTGTCTTGGATAAAACTAGCGACTTCCCTGGTACTTCTTAGCCTCTTTCCTTGAGGAGTAAGGTAATAAACATCGGTTGCATCGCCTCTTTCTCTAAGAACTAAGATCCTTTTGAGTCCTTGGGGAGTTTTGGGTAAACCATAATGATTATCCACAAACCATACCCTAGTGGAATCGTGTTCCACATCAACATCTCCAGGTTCTTCACAGCTGTTCTTGCACTCAAATGGCTTGTTCAGTGCTTCACTTCGAATCTCCTCGTACTCTTCTTGGGATTCAATGGACCTCCACTTGTCGCACCTTTCACACTGTGCAACGTATGAGTCGATTATCCTCGATGGTTTCCGCTGAACACATGAAATCAAACACAGTTACTCAGACACTTTCTCGTTAAAGTTGTAGACGTGTCCGATTCAAGACACGTCATTTGATAGCAGAGTAAGAAAAGAGAAAATCCAAACAAAAACATATAAAATCTTCATGCAGAGGTTAAATGATACCTTGCCAGAAGTATCTTGAGTCGTCTCCTCCATTTTCAAGTTCTGAGAGACGTGGAAAGTTTTGGGAGAGTTGAAAAGATTAATTCTTCTGTTATTTTCTTCTAAGTAGAAGTGAAAAGGTCTGATGATGACCTTTGGGCTTCGTTCGTTTAATACTCTCTCACGTATTAATAATGAGGGTGAAGGTTAATTAAAGCATTTTTGTGTCGAAACCACATGTCCTCTTACTTTACCGATGGACCAGAGAGTTGTGTTATTAACTCTTTTTTTTTGGAATATTTAAAGAGAAATGGTCTCATATGACACAGATCCAAGTTTCTATTCCCAAAGTAGCACACACTGTCATTTCTCCCTAAGATAACATTCATTAATGAAGTCATTGACAATTATACCCTTTCATTTGAGTGAAAACAGCAAATTAGAAAAGGATCAAAAATTCTCTAGCTCTTTTCGACGTCGATCAGTTTGAAATCTCCGACGGACTACAGCAGCAGACGACGGAGACGGAAGCAAGGGACGACGGAGACGGAAGTAAGGGACGACGTCGGCGGCGGACGACCAAGTTGACGAGGGACAACTGAAGACGAGGATGATTAGCGACAGAAGACGTCGAAGATTTGAAATCAGAAATCTACTGCCTGAAATCGGCGACGACAGCAGTGATAGAAGATGGCGGCGATGGAAGAAGACGGCGGCGACAAAAGACGAGGGACGGATGTATATTTTCAACCTCTGCAATTCTAATAGGTGAAAAGTTTGTTCGGAGGTTCGATTTGATTATCTCTGCCTCGTTTTATTGAAACATTGTATGAGTATTTCATAGACAGATCGAAATCGATTTGATTATCTCTGCCTCGTTTGATTGAAAAGCCATAATCGGAAACTGGATCTATTTCATTTGTATCGTTGTAAGCCAGAATTGGAAACCGCATGTTCTTAGCTTTGAATATGTGATTTTCTTTTGTGGTTTTTTATAAGGTTTTCTTAACGGTGCTAGATTCGATGTAGAGGTATGAGTTTTTTATGAGTTACTTGAGTGTGTGGTCTACAGATTAATTTTATTGATTGTTTAATTCAGGAAAACAAGATTAACATTGTAGCAATAATTGATAAACTTATTGAGAAGAAGAATATACTTGAGGTGAGAACAATACAATTGAGATTCACGAGCCGATTCAAATTCTTAATCTATTAGTGTTCCTAAAAGCTTTTACATTCATTGTATGGACTGAAAATTTGAAGATGACAACTTTGACCTGAAAAATGAGAGGAAAGGGATGCCCTCTATGGCCAACTCTGGACCCAACACAAATGGCTCTGAGTTTTTCAACACAACAACCCTATATGGATATTTGCTGGGAGAAACAAGACTATAAAATGCCTCTTAGAAGGTACCGCAAGGCTTTACGCTATATGGATATTTGCTGGGAGAAAGAGGGCATTGATGAAGGTATTCATCACTTTCACTCTCTACATATGTTAGTATATATTTACTGCATCTTATTTTGGTATTACTGCATCACTCTCTCTACTTGTGATCTTGCATAAGTAAGACAAAGTCACATATCTTCACTAATAGTGCTGCAAGTTCATGCTTTCACTTTTTTTTTAAGCTACGTTCTTTGTTAATATATTCTATTGTAAGTGAAACGTAACTTATGTAAATTATCTTGTGTGTCTTCGTGTGTAAAGTACCATCCGAAGCTTGATAGTCTTTGGAATATGTTTTGTTTTCCATGACAACCTATTTATCTTCTTACACACTTGTTCTCTGTAGAAGCAGTGTAATCCATATGGCTGAGATGAACTGTTAATAGATGATAGGCGATTGGAAAATAAGTAGTAAACTAAATATTCAAGTTCCTTCCATTTATGTTGGTTTCTGCTGCTTGATTCTTTTCTTGGGAAAAGGTTGCGTAGGTTCTGCTTCAAATATGCAAGAGTCTAACTTATGTGTTTGGTGCAGGACAATTGGAACGTTATATGCACAATCCAAGCGAACAAATTAACAGAGGAAGGTACTCAGGGATCATCATCATAAGCACCTCAGGGATTGACTTTCCGTTGAAAGATTTTTAGGAAAGATTCATACAGATTTAGAAAGATCATCCAAAATTGTATGTTAATTACTAGTTGATCATAAACAAATTTAGGAAGCTTTTCTATTTTTTAGGAAAGCTTTCATAAAAATTTAAAAAAGTTTTTTTTTATTGTTTTAAGAATACATTCTTAATGATTAAGAAATATATATAAACTTTTAGGAAGTTCTTACTAAAATTTGTATGAGTATTTTTTTTATATCTAGAAATGTCAGTTTTGGGGATAAGAAGTTTTCTTAAATTTTTAGGAAATTTAGGAAGCATTTGTAAATGTTTAGGACGCCCCTTCCTAAAACTTTTACAAATTTTGTATTATTTTAAAGAGACATTATAAACTTTTAGGAAGATCTGACTAAAATTCGTAACTTACTAGTTGATCAAAAAAATAAATTTAGAAGCTTTTCAAAACATTTAGGAAGACCTTCCTGATTTTTTTTTTTCTAAATTATGTTGTTGTAGTTAGACATTTTTAAAGATTGAGAAATATATTATAAACTTTCAAAAAGATCTTACTAAGATTTGTAAGAATATTTTTAGATATCTAAAAATGTTAGTTTTAGAATTTTTGAAGCTTCATACAAATTTAGGAATCTTTTCTAAATTTTTAGGAATAGCTTTCCTGAAATTTTAAAAAGTTTTTCTATTGTTTTATAAAAACATTCTTACAGATTGAAAACGACATTATAAACTTTTAAAAAGATTTTCTAAAATGTGTATGAGTATTTGTAGATATCTAGAAATGTTAAGTTTTGAATTTATGAAGCTTTCTTGAATTTTTAGGAAAGATTCACACAAATTTAGGAAGACCTTCCAAATTTATAAAGACCCACAAATTTGTATTTGAGGAACTGGTAATTAACATACAATTTATGATGTTCTTCTTAAATTTGTAAAACACTTCCTAAAATTTCAAGAAAACTTTATAAACTTCAAAATAACATTAAAAAATATTTTCGAAGTATTTAGGGAAAGATTTTTAGAAATTTTGGAAGGATTTGTACTAATTCGGGAAGCCAAACCCTAAAATTTCACAAAAGTTGATTTCTCTCCTAAGAACATCGAATCCATAAAAAATGGTTGATAAACCGTTCTAAAAACATGTAAAACAAAATTATACATAGTTAAGCCCTTTTTCTAGTTCAAAATATTTGAAGACATCATTTCAAAGTATTTAGGGAAATATTTTTAGAAATTTGGGAAGGATTTGTACTAATTCGGGAAGTCAATCCCTAACATTTCAAAAATGTTGATTTACCTCTCCGAAGAACATGAAATTAATCTAAAATGGTTGATAAGCCGTTCTAAAACATGTAAAACACAATTACATTTGAATTCGACTCTTAACTAAATCCCAAAAGCTTACACTCTTATGGTAATATGCTATATAGATTTCAAAAAAACGCCCCCACCCTCCCTTAGCAACGTGGTATTGCAAGGTTGATCGGCTTATGGAGAACCAGCTTGTTCGCAGAGATCTAGCATATCCAGCGTCTGCAACAAAAACATCATATAGGTAACACATAATCAGATCACAGATCAATCTCCATCTCCATATGCATACTAGTGATACTCTACAGGGAAAGGTTTTCTACTTATATCAGAACGCTAGATCCGTGGATATGGGTACACACCTCGGGAATGGAGAGCTCAAGGCGGAATTTTGGACCATCGTAGTGGTGAAGAACAGGCCTGAAGGAATCCTCTTCCAAGGCTTTGAAGCTCTGAAATTACAAATTCAGGAAGACCATCCTAAATTATATGTTCTATTTAGATATTCAGGAAGACCTTCCTAAATTAAATTCAAGAATACATTCTTAAAGATTGAGATAAACATTCTAAACTTTACCATGTAATTCAAGATAACTCTTGAAGCTTTTTTGATCATTTTGATAGTCTGAGTTAATATCAATTAATTTGCTTGTTACAAATCTCATCGTGTTGTGGATTGCATTATTATTATTTGTTTTTTCTAGGTGAATGAGGCTTTATTTTAATTTATGTTTTAGGAAGCTTTTCATATGTTTTGAATAGCCTTCCTGAATTTATATTTATTCATTCAAAATAGAGTATATATTCACTTTTTACTTTGGAGTTAGTCTTGGTTTAGGAAAGATTCATACAAATTTAGAAATATCATCCTAAATTGAATGTTAATTACTAGTTGATCACCAAATTTGTTCTTGTGATTTAAATATCTAGAAATGTTATAGTTTTGGAATTAATGAAGTTTTCTTAATTTTTTAGGAAATATTCAAACAAACTTAAGAATATCATCATAAATTGTATGTTAATTACTAGTTAATCAAGCTTTTCTAAAATTTTAGGAAATGCTTTCGTGAATTTTTTTAAGAAATTATATTGTTTTAAAAATATATTATTAAAGATTGAGAAAAACATTATAAACTTTTTGGAAGATCTTACTAAAATGTGTATGAGTATTTTTAGATATCTAACAATGTCATAGTTTTAGAATTTATGAAGTTTTCTTGAATTTTTAGAAAGATTTTTACAAAATTATGAAGTTTTTCTACACTTTTTAGAAAAGGCTTTCTTGAATTTTTTTTCGTGATTTTTAAAGAAATTATATTGTTTTAAAAATACATTATTAAAGATTGAGAAAAAATTATAAAATTTTAGGAAGATCTTACTAAAATGTGTATGAGTATTTTTAGATATCTAATAATTTCATAGTTTTGAAATTTATGAAGCTGTCTGGAATTTTTAGAAAGATTTTTACAAATTAAGGTAGTTTTTCTACACTTTTAGGAAAACCTTTCCTATTTTTTTTTTTAAATTATATAGTTTTTAAAAGACATTCTTAAAGATTGAGAAAGACACTATAAACTTTTAGAAATATCTTACTAAAATGTGTATGTGTATTTTAGATATCTAGAAATGTTAACTTTTATAATTTATGAAGCTGTTTTGAACTTTTAGGAAAGATTCACACTAATTTAGGAAAACCATCCCAAATTGTATGTTAATTACTAGTTGATCAAAACAAATTTAGGAAGCTTTTCTAAATTCTTAGGAAAGGCTTCCTCCCTGAATTTTTTAAAGAAATTATTGTTTAAAAAAACATTCTTAAAGATTGAGAAATACATTATAAGCTTTTAGGAAAATCTTACTAAAATGTGTATGAATGTCTTTAGATATCTAGACATTATAAGCTTTTAGGAAGATCTTACTGAAATCTTATAGACCTTACTGAAAATATTACAAAAAATATTCAATTTTGATTGTTGATCTCATTTGTTAGTTTTTTAGGAAAGTTTTAGGAAACATTTGTTTGTATTTAGGAAGACTTTACTGAAATTCATTACAAAATTCAAAGTTGGATTGTTTATGTCTAACTTGTTGGTTTTTATTAAGCTTTTAGGAACCCTATGTTTGTATATATGAAGGCGTACGTTACTATACTCGTATTTTATAAATATTCAAGAAATCTTAATAAATTCCAAAACTTATGAAACATTGCTAGATATTTATAAAATGTTCATATGAATTTTAGTAAATTCTTACTAAAAGTTGAAGGTACAAGGATTGGAGAGAACCAAAAAGGTTGCAACTAAAAAGTCAAAGTTATTTCTCTGATTCCCTATGAAGATTTTATTTTACTGAAATCAAAAGTAAAAAGTGGAAACCATATTTGATTAATTTTGTACTTTCACAAATGATAACAAGAAAAAGGGCCTATGTACATTCACAAATGTTTTTGTTGGAATTTATGAAGCTTTAGAGAACCATTGTTGATATTTAGAAATGCCTTACTAAAACTCGTATTTAGAAAGAGTTTAGGAAGCAATTGTTTGTATTTAGAAAGACCTTACTAAAAATCGTTTCTTCAATTTTTGTGATGTTTTAGATGCGAAAATGGATGACTTTTATCAAATTGGTTTGTTGATTCTGCTAAAGACGAAAGCTATATAAATTAAATGAATCTTCCGAAATTTGTAAGAATAGCCTTCCTGAATGTGAAGAAAAGCTTCCTAAATTTGATTTATTGTATAAATAGGCACAAGAGGTAATTTTAGAATGTCTTTTTCAATATCTAAGAATGTTTTTTAAAGCAATAGAATTTTTTTAAAAAGTTTAGGAAACATTCCTAAAACTTTATAAATACTTACTAAATTTGTATTTGATATGACAATATTAAAAACTTCAAGACTCTTTTTTTCTAAGTTGTCTCATCATCCCATGTTGTCAAGCTATCATAATTTCTTCTAATATATAAACTCTTTAGCCTGTGAAAAATATTATAATTCCATAGATGGCAAAAACTTCACTGCTTTGTAGTCTAATATACTCAATTCTGATAAGTAGCAAGAGAGTGGCTCTAGCTGCAAGTGTGGTATCTGAAACAAAGACATGGATAAAAACTCACCAGAATCGTTTTAAGCATAGAATTTTTATTGAAAAAATGGTCACAGACTCTAATTCACGCATAAATAAGTTTTTTTCATCTTGGCTATCAAGAGATTTACATGATACAATCCTTCCATTGGAGCATGAACAGCTCCTTTAAGTAATGCAACTAATAACCAGAACGCATCTTCTTCGCCCATATAAAGAAGCAGCAGACCAGCTATAAAACCCATCCCCTGAAGTTATTAGAACCATGAATCGTAGTACCACATTATAAGAAAATAAGAAACAAGTGATATATCTCGGAGGGCGGACCTGAACATATCCAACATCTCTGTGTCAAACTGAGTACGCCTTAAGGACATTGTACAGCGATCTTTTTCCGGGTCCATGTCTCTTCTGAAAGAAAACATGGGTTGGGAAAGTACGGGATATGTCTCGAATGATATCAAGTTCTGAGGCCGACGTCTCATAAATCACCAATTGCTGCACATAAAATTTGTTAAATTTGATAGAATATATGACTCATAAGAGAAACAAGGTAACAATACGAAACCGAGAGATTATCTAACCTCGTAAACACCGGGATTCATAAGCAAAAGGTCCCGGCTTCCTGAGATTAACTGCCAGACAAGACCTCTTAAACAATCCGGGATCCCTTTTCCTATACGCCTTTTGACAACATTAGGCTTTTTCTAACATAATGCTTCGAGTCACTACCTCCAACCCCAATCATCTTCCTCCATTTTCTCATCTTTCTCTCCTCTCTGTAACCAACAACAAAAACATACACACTACCTTTATTATCTCTCTCTCTCTCTTTCTGAAAAACTCTCCTCAATGTCCTCAGGACCTACCTGTCATGGTCAGTAGATGATGTTGATTTAGCCTTGCTGAAACACTCTGGCGAATTGCCATGTTCTTGCTTCAGGAACCCGAATAGATCCACCGGGACATGAGGAGTGACTGCTCCTGAATCACTGTCATTTTCTGTTCGTTTTCTACTCATTCTACTAAGCTGAAGAGACTCCTAGCATTGGTTTTAGACAACTTCCAGTCTCCTTTCACAAGATTGTGATCAAGCTGGATAATGTCACAATCCGTGAAAACATTCCACAAGAGGTATTCATTAACAGAATATAAGACTCCAAAGCCCAAAGACATTCACTAAGATTAGCGTTCCATAGAACATGAAAAAAAAAAACAAATAGAATCCTAAATCCGAGAACTTTGAAACTCCATGATGTGATGTAGAAGGGAAACAAATAGAATCCTAAATCAGTTCTTACTAGTAAACGAAGACGACCCACAAACTACAGTGAAAGAGGAACACAATTGCGGGAAAATTAACACTCACCAACGTTTGGTCGGATCAAAAGATTCGTACCCAAATCATCGATGTTTCCGATGTGATCTCACTCCTCACTCCGCTCCTCCGTCTCTTACCTTCGATTCAGACCGATCAATCTCTGATCTGATTCAGAAATCTCGGTCTGCAATTCAGAAACCAGAGCCGGAGATTAGGAGAGACTTGTGGTGTCTCTAAACCTGTCACCGAGAAAGCTAATGACGGAAGGGGAAAAGCTCGAACCGAAGGCTGAGGAAGTGGTTTGATCGTGTCTGCTTTAGCAGGCCACGGCAAGACAAATTGTTGTGGAGGCTTGTAGGTTTCCGGCACGGCGGAAGAAGAAGATGTGAAGGCGACGGCTATGGAGTTGAGTTTTTTTTTAGAGAAAAGAGTTCTGTTTTTTTTCTTCGCGTGATTAATAGTAGGGGTAAGATAGTCATTTCCTCGTTTAATGAATGTTATTCTAGGTAAGAAATGAGCGTTTGTGGTAGTCTGGGAAGAAAAAGTTGAAACTGTGTCATATATGAGAATTGCCCATATTTAAATGCTTTAACATAATTCGGCATATGCAATAATTGTTTGATCTTTTTTTTTTGGAGTTGAAAAGATTATTTCTTCTGTGCTTTTCTTCTAAGTAAAAGTGAAAAGGTCTGATGACCTTTGGGCTTCGTTCTTTTAATACTCTCTAACGTATTAATAATGAGGTGAAGGTTAATTAAAGCATTTTTGTGTCGAAACCACATGTGCTCTTACTTTACCGATGGACCAGAGAATTGTGTTATTAACTCTTTCTTTTTGAATATTTAAATGGACCAGATAATTGTTCTGTTTATTAACTTTTTATGTTTATTAATTTGGGGGATATCCTCTTTTGGTATGGTTTATGTAGATTTTGTCTTTTCCAACTGACTTTTGGTTAAGTTAATATTTCCGTAAGATGTCCAAAAAAAAAAAAATAGTGGATATGATGCAGCATACAAACTACATATTCAGCTCTACTAAGAGATTAATAAAATCTTCATTTTCATTTAATCAAAGATCAAAGCATTTTAGACCGATTTCTCAATGAACTTAATCGAATTAATAACGAAGAAGAAGAAAACATCTCTATTTTATTAATACTTTAAAAACTTTCCAAATATATTATAACTCACCTTCTTTTAAAGGTTTCTTAAACATAACTCTAATTTAAGAAAATAAAACGTATACACCAGAAAACTCAATTAACGTGAATCTATTAACTGACAAATGCCAAACATAATATTTTACAAAAAAATGCCAAATTTATCATGTAAATCCTAATACAAGCTGGCCAACAAGTAACATGTTTTATATTACGTCAGTTATTTTAGATTTACATTATGTTGTGTTATTAATATTTTTTCGAATATTGAATTGATTTGACATAATTTCGGCATATGCAATGATTTCTGATATGTTTTAGGATTTACATTTATGTTTGGCATTTGTGAGTTAAAATGTCATTAAGTGACTTATCTGAAAGTGATTTCTGATATCCTGTAAGTGATTACCGATATGGTATAAGTGAGAGGATAAACACCGAAAATATCAAATGATAATTGTAAGAGAAAAAAAAAACTTAAAAGAAAAGAACTACTGAATCTGGATCCAGATAATATGTTATTTGAGGACTACTGAATATCCTATACATATATACATAATGGATTAATCATTTTTTATTTCATAGGTAAGCCCATTAACTTGAATTAGATATGCATAATGGATTAATTATTTCTTGTATTTCACATGTGAGCTCATTCATGTATTCACATCTAAACTCATTCATTCTGATGAATAAACAATGATTTAAAACCTAAAACCTAATTAAGCAACTTATATTGTCAATTTTTATTATAAATTTTTTTTTCTGATCCGGATCCGAATATCCATGGAGATCCCAAAATTTAGACAGATATCTGAAATCCGGATAATAATAATACATATCCGGTGGATCCGGATCCGTCTCAGGCCTATTAATATTCACATATAATTTTTTATCAAAAAATATAATCAGAACTATTAATTTCATAACATATATAAAAATTTAAAAAATAATAGTAATAAGAGTTCCTTTAGAACTTCAGAGAAAACAATATGATGTGATATAAAAATTATTGGACCATGTTTTAGAGTGTTTGCTTTTAGTTTAAACATTATATGATCTTCTAATAATTATCAGTAACTTTAAAAATATAAAGTCTATCAACATGGTTAAATTTATTCAGGAAATTGAATGGAGTTAATATTCCGTAGTAAAATTTAAATATCACTTTGTTAAACATTATAAATTCTAAAAAAACTAAGATATTAAATTGCATTATTTTATTTTAAAATAAAACTTATGTCGTTTTGTAAAATATTTAATTTTTTGTTGAAACTTTTTGAGGCTAAAAAATTACTTAAATATTTAGAATTATATAGATTTTTTAGTAGTAAAAACTATATTTGTTTTGGTAGCTTTTTTAACAAATATATAGTTAAAAATCTTCAAATAAAAACAAGAACATTTTTTAAATGACAGTTGTAAACTTCTAGATAGAGAGGTTGAAATGTTTGAGTAGAGTCTAAGTCTAATATTTAAGTATTTATAAGATGTATTACATCGAAAATAACTTATAAATAGAAGATAATGAATTATTCACAAAAAATATTGACGTAACTTAAACATGCTAGAAGTCATCTTTTAAACCATAAGAAAGTAAGAAATAGTTTTATGATGTAAAATATATAACGAATAATTATAAATTAGAATATTGTTAAATATAAGCAAAAACAATCAATACGTTTTTATTAAAAATAATTTAAGTGACAACTATGCTAAATAAAATATTATGTAAATTGCTGATTCATTGATAATGTGTATTAAATATATTGTATTATATTATTTTGAATATAAAAATAATTTGTCAACAAATATTATTGAGTTTATATTTTTCTAAATATTATATTAAAAATTTAGTACACGTAACATGGGTGAAAAACCTAGTAATTAACTAAAAAAACAAAATAGTGTATCCCCCTCTTCTTATTTTCTCCTACAAATCCTTTTCTCAAATAAGATTTAACTTAAGAATCCGAAAGAGAATTTCTTTTTCAGATTTATTAAAGAATTCAGAAGAGAACTCTCCCTCTAATTGATTTTGATGAAAAAATGATCAAACAATCTAGGTTTTGGGTGAATTTTCTGATCAGAATTTATGCAGTTGATGAGAGATTGGGTTCCAATTTCAAAAAACCTTGAAACGTGGGTGGCCAGGAAGGTTAATAGGTCATCATCTTCGAGAGACATTGTACGGAGAGCTTGGTGGAGCGAATTAGACATTGAGATGATGGGGCGAGTCGTACCAGAGGAACTGAAACGGCAGGTAGGGTTTCTTTTAATGAGATGATAAAGTATGATAGATGCGGGATTGACATAATCAGAGGAGGAGAATTTGGAGACATGTGGTAAATAGGAATGGAAAGAGGACTAATTGCCAAACACGAGAAAGCCAAAAGCAGACTCAATTGGAGAACCTGGAAAGACTAATTGCCAAACACGAGAAAGCCAAATACCGTGGCAAACACGCCAAATCAATAGAGCTCTACTGAATTTTGAGAGAGGCGGGAAGGGATGGGCAACCTTCTAAAGGAAACGGAGGGTACTACAGCGAAAAAAGATGTCTTAATGAAGAGCTTTCGTGATGAATGTCTTAAGACGAAGCGTTTTTCAACTATTTACTTTCCCATATAAAAAACCCCAAATAAATAAGGGCGGCAAAATAAAAACCTTTCGCTTGTTGTGATTTAATTATGATATATGTATGATTTATTTATGTGTTTGTATTATATAAGTATATTATATATTTGGCTTGTGAAGAGAGAGTTTAAGGAGAGGTATGGTAGTAATATTTTTTGGGATGATCAAATTACAAAGACAATGACTCCTTTATATAGAGGAGTAATGAGTTGGTAGGTGTAAGATTTTTTTAGATCAAATATAAAATATGGATAATCATTTAACACATTTTTTTTAACACTCCCCCTTGATTATCCATTTTGTATTACGTACTGCCTCGTTAAAAACCTTATTATAGAAAAACCCATTTGGGATAAAACCATAACAAGGAAAAAGAGTGCAGTAACGCTCCCCCTGGAAAGGATATCTATAAGTCTTTTAGATGACGCATTCCGATACTATGAACGTGTTTTCTGAATGTAGTTGTTGGAAGCGCTTTCGTGAATAAATCGGCTACATTGTCGCTTGAACGAACATATTGAATATCCACTTCTTGATTCTTCTCGAGTTCTCGGATGTAAGAGAAAAATTTTGGAGGGATATGTTTCGTCCTGTCGCTCTTGATATAATCTTCCTTAATTTGGGAAATGCATGCAGAATTATCTTCAAACACTTTTGTGGTTCTTCTTCTTCGTGAGAATTCCACTTGATACTTGTATGTGATGAGTCATTGATCTGAGCCACACCATTCCCTACATGCTTCGTGAAGTGCAATGATTTCTGCATGATTTGAAGAAGTTGCAACCAATGTCTGTTTTTGGGAACGCCAGGAGATAGCAGTTCCGCCAACTGTGAAGACGTATCCAGTCTGCGATCGAGCTTTGTGCGGATCTGATAAATATCCTGCATCTGCAAAACCAACCAAACCAATCTCGGGGTTTCTCGGATAAAATAATCCTAAGTCAATTGTACCTTGAAGATAACGGAATAAATGTTTTATTCCGTTCCAATGCCTCCGTGTAGGTGCTGAGTTATACCTTGCAAGTAGGTTAGTAGCGAAAGCTATATCTGGTCGAGTACAGTTTGCAAGATACATAAGTCCACCTATAGCGCTCATATAAGGTACTTCTTGACCTAATATTTCTTCGCTATTTTCACAAGGTCTGAATGGATCTTTGTTAACATCAAGTGATCGATTGACCATTGGGGTACTCAAAGGAGTCGCTTTATCCATATAAAAACGCTTCAAGATTCTTTTGATATAATTTGACTGATGCACAAATATTCCATCTCGGAGATGCTCAATCTGGAGCCCAAGACAGAATTTTGTCTGCCCTAGATCTTTCATTTCAAATTCTTCTTTCATATGAGCTCTTGCATCATCAATATCCTTTTGCGTTCCAATTATATTTAGGTCATCAACGTATACAGCTATGATCACAAAACCAGATGATGATTTCTTAATGAATACGCATGGGCATATCGCATTGTTCATATAACCTTTTCTCAACAAATATTCACTTAAGCGATTATACCACATTCGTCCGGATTGTTTTAATCCGTAAAGTGATCTCTGTAATTTGACCGAACATATTTCTTTGGATTTTGAGCTTAATATTTCAGGCATTTTCATCCCTTCGGGGATTTTCATGTATACATCATTATCCAGTGATCCATACAGATATGCTGTCACAACATCCATAAGGTACATATCTAAATTTCTAGATGCTGCTAGACTCATCAAGTACCTGAATGTGATTGCATCCATGACCGGAGAATATGTCTCTTCATAATCAATTCCTGGTCTTTGAGAAAAACCTTGGGCAACAAGACGGGCTTTATATCTTGTTATTTCATTTTTCTCATTTCTTTTCCGCACAAATACCCATTTGTACCCAACTGGTTTTACATTTTCAGGTGTTGCGACAATAGGTCCAAAAACACTTCTTTTATTGAGGGAGGATAATTCAGTTTGTATTGCCATTTTCCATTTCTCCCATCATGTCTTTTCTGACATTCCAATATGGACCTTGGATCAGGATCATCACTTTCTTGATCAATTTCTTTTGCTACGGAAAAAGAGAATATTCCATCATCATCTTTTATTTCATTTCTAATACATAACTCTCCAGTTTGGGCATAATTGATGGAAATCTCATATTTTTCTGTTTCTTTTTCATCATCTCGATCTTCTTCCTTTTGTGGTTCTTCTAGAACCTTTTCACTTTGTTCTCCCAAATTCTTTTTCTTTCGTGGATTTTTATTTTTGAACCCACTGGTCTCCCCCTCTTCAACTGAACCCTAGGTTCATTTGCTAAGTTCCTGTCAGTATGTTCTTCAGGAACAATAATTCTTGAGGGGACATTAGCAGCAGGTATATATGACTTTGTCACTCTTTTTGTATCTGTGAACGCATCTGGTAATTGATTTGCCAAACTTTGCAAATGTATAATTTTCTGAACTTCCAGTTCACGTTGATTCGTAGGAGGGTCAAGATGTACTAAAGTTGGTGAAAACCACGTAATATCTTGTGAGACTTGCTTAATTCCTCCCCCTAATGCTGGAAATTCATCTTCATTAAAATGGCAATCGGCAAAGCGTGCCGTAAACATATCACCAGTTTGTGGTTCAAGATATCTTATTATGCTTGGGGATGTGTATCCAACATATATTCCTATCTCCTTTGTGGCCCCATTTTTGTTCTTTGCGGTGGCGCTATAGGAACATAAACCGCACACCCGAAAACACGGAGATGAGATATATTTGGTTCTTGACCAGAAGCTAACTGTAATGGGGAATATTGATTATATGCGCTTGGTCTAATCTGGACCAATGCTGAGGCATGCAGTATAGCATGTCCCCACACAGAAATTGGGAGTTTTGTTCTCATTATCATTGGCCTTGCAATTAGCTGCAATCGTTTTATTAAGCTCTCAGCCATGCCATTTTGTGTATGCACAGGGGAACTGGGTGCTCAACATCAATCCCTATTGACGTGCAATAATCATCAAAGGCTTTTGAAGTGAATTCACCAGCATTATCAAGTCTCACTTTCTTTATGGTATAATCAGGGAACTGTACTTTCAGTCTGATTATTTGGGCAATGAATTTTGCGAAAGCCGTATTTCTTGTGGTCAAAAGACATACATGTGACCATCTGCTAGATGCATCAATTAATACCATAAAATACCGAAATGGCCCGCACGGTGGATGTATCGGTCCACATATGTCTCCATGTATTCTTTCCAAAAATACAGGGGATTCATTTCCAATTTTAGCTGGTGATGGCCGAGTTATAAGTTTTCCTTGAGAACATGCATTACATAAAAACTCGCCCGATTGCAGAATTTTTTCGTTTTTCAACGGATGGCCATTAGAGTTTTGCACAATTTTTCGCATCATGCTTGAACCAGGATGTCCTAGCCTTTCATGCCAGACTTTAAACGTATTAGTAAACTTTGAGTTTACTGTAATATATGATTCAATCGTATTTATTTTGTGCAATATAATCCGGAGGACAACATTTTCAATTCTTCCAATATATGTTTCCTCTCCGATGTAATGCAAAGATACTCAATGCCATTTCTATTCATAGTCTCAATATGATATCCATTTCCACGGATATCTTTAAAACTCAACAAATTTCGGTGAGACTTTGGGGAGTATAATGCACCATTAATTTCGAACTTTGTTCCCCTTTGCATTGAAAAACTGACTTTTCCAGAGCCCATAATGATTTTTGCATTACCGGATATAGTACTCACGCTTTCAGCGGAATCATGCATTTTGAGATAAGAGAAATATTTTTTATTATTAATAATCGTGTGCGTTGTAGCACTATCTGCAAGACATATATCTCCATCTTGAATCTCAAATTTTGACATTTTCTGGATCATAAAACATATATTAGTAAATATTTAAACAGGAACACAAAAACTTAGAAAAACACTTATATTACAACAAACACTATTTTACAAAAGGTATATAATACATTAAAACGATCCAACTTTTATTCTTAAAAAAAGATAACCATATCACTTGGATTTTTTTTTTTTTTTCTTCTTTTATTTTCATTATTAGTTGATGTTCTCGGGATCAATCAGGAAATCTGAAATATCGAGATGAGTGTCGTCATCGAGACCATGTGAGGAAGATCCGGGTTCATTCGATATGAAGTTGACTTCACTTTCTTTTTCATTTGCCTTTTGTGATTTCTGGTACAGATCGACAAAATGTTTTGGGGTACGACAAACACGTTCCCAATGCCCCTTCATGCCGCATCTGTAACATGCATTAATTTGTTTTCTCACTTCCCGGTTATCGTCATTTTTAGGGAACCTTTTATGATATCTTTCAGAACTTGAGTTACTTTGACGGAATCCTCTTCCTCGTCCTTGCCCACGTCCTCGTCCACGACCACGACCTCGGTATCTACCGCGTCCGCGTCCACGCTCTTGCCAATTATTGTATCTGGACGATGCAGCATTCACTTCTGGTAATGGTGCAGATCCAGTTGGACGAGCTTGATGGTTTAATGTCACGAGCTCATTGTTTTGTTCTGCAACAAGGAGTACTTGCATCAACTCCGAATAACGAGTATATCCTTGTGCTCGATATTGTTGTTGCAGGATTACGTTTCCAGGATGAAAGGTGGAGAGTGTTTTCTCTATCATATCATAATCACTTATTTCCTCTCCACATAATATCATTCTTGATGTAATTCCAAACATTGCGGAATTAAACTCACTAACACTTTTATAATCCTGAAGCGGAGATTGATCCACTCGTGTTTGGCTTTTGGTAAGATCACATACTTCTGGTGATCAAACCTTTCCTTCAATGATTGCCATAGATCTGCGGGATCTTCTTTTATGATATATTCGGCTTTTAAACCATCATGAATATGGTGAAGCAAGAATATCATGGCCTTTGCTTTTTTCTCATCCGACGTCGTTTCCGACTTATCGATGGTTTCAAGGAGCCCGTTTCCTCTTAAGTGCATTTTTGCACTTATTGCCCATGTCATGTAATTTTTTCCCGTTATATCAAGGGCATTGATTTCGAGCTTCGCCAAGTTTGACATAATGACTGTATAAACAAATTTAAAACATGATTAAATATCATAATTTAAATATGAAATTTAAAATTATAATTCAAAATATAATTTAAATTGCAGAAAAAGCAAAAATAAGTGCAGAGGCATAAACCCCTTTTATTAGTACATTTATTTTAATTTCTTAAGATAACAATTGATGAAGCAAACGATTACAAGGAATATTAATGCATAAAAACATAATACAGCGGTAATGATAAATTCTCCGGGAGTAAAATCTCCAACAAAGAGACTATAAATAGAAGCAAAAATAAGAATTGCATATAAAGTTAAAAATATGCGAAACAATATGCGAATCATCTTCTCTTCTTTTCTTCTTCTTTTCCAAAATAAAATTGTTTGAAGAATATTTGATGAAAACTTTGATGAGAGAGGATGGGATGAAATGAATGAAGAATGAGTATATTTATAGATCGAAAATTACTGTTCATGGCCGTTGTACTAGCCGTTTGAAGGGTAAAAAATTTTTAAAATTATTTTTATGACCGTTTGAAAAGTTAGATTTAATAATCATGTAGTCAAATTTTATTTATCATATTATTATAGTAATAGAATTATTTATAAGAAAATAAATACTGAATTAAGATAGAAAATAAATGCAAAAATTTAATAGCATGAATTTAGATGCAAAATTTAAATTACAGAATAATTAAATTGCAATAAAATTAAAATTAATTTAGGAGGCATAGCCTACCATAAATTTAAGGAGGAGGTATAACCTTCCATTCCATAATATTTGATCAAGGAAGAGGTTTAACCTACCATTCCATAAAATGATCAAGGAGGAGGTTTAACCTTCCACTCCATTTATATATGATCTGAGGAGACACAGTCTACCATGCGATCATTTCGGAGAAGGCAGTGCCATTCTTTCCGTATGAACATAAAATAAAAAGAATAAATTAATAAATAAACATAATTTAAAACTCACCTTTTCGGTATAAGAGCACTCGTGCTGATAACGTGTTGTGATTTAATTTATGATATATGTATGATTTATTTATGTGTTTGTATTATATAAGTATATTATATATTTGGCTTGTGAAGAGAGAGTTTAAGGAGAGGTATGGTAGTAATATTTTTTGGGATGATCAAATTACAAAGACAATGACTCCTTTATATAGAGGAGTAATGAGTTGGTAGGTGTAGATTTTTTTAGATCAAATATAAAATAATGGATAATCATTTAACAAATGTTTTTTTAACATCGCTAGCAAAAACCCTCACAACAAAAAGACCTCGTCACAGAACGGAGACAACCCCAAAGTGTTGGCTTTTTCGATTTTCTTTCATTCTTCTAATCGAACTCAATGGCTTTCTGGGGTGGTTTCACCGTTTCTGTTCTTTAATTCTCAAACAAAATCAACAGTTCACCGATTAATTTCTGTTGACGATTCGTGTTTTTGCAGGAGTTGAAGTGAAACCAGGAAAGCCTTTCACTCTTAAGGACTAATGATGCAACAGGAATCAAAAGACTTCACATTTCCATTTCAGGTTTTAACTCTCAATTCCTACCTAAACTCTCAGATTTTTGTAATTGGGTCGATTTATTTCTATCTTTTTGAATAAGCTTGGAAGTTGAAATATACATGAAGTTTTGTTTTTTTTTTGTTGGCTTATTTGGCTTGTCTTTGCTTCAGTCCTCAAGTTTTCAGATTTTGTTGTTGGGTCGCTTTGTTTCATCTGTTTGGTTAATTTCCAATGAAGTTGCGGTTTCTTTTTTTTGGTGGGTATAAGGCGACATTGGGGCTTGGTATTGAACTAACAAGCAGAAGCATTCTCCAGTGTAAAGTTAGGAACAAAGATCCACTCTTCTTATGCGTCCTGTATCCTCTAAAGGTTGATTCTTGCCAACTGAATCTCGAGTTTGAAGAAGCTGAGGATGTATCTTCTCAATTTACGGACCAATGAGTGTTCACTCACTGGCTACTTCCTCGGAAGGAGTAGTAACGCATTTGGGCTTAATGATGACGAATCGTATCCTTTCTTTATTGATCAAAGTGCATATGGAGTTTTTCTTATTTCTTTTTTTCTTGTATCCTTGACTCAAACTGGAAAAAGGGAGTCATTTGGAATAGACATTGCTGACACAGACGGGGAGAAAAGTAGCAGCGACGATTATGACTACGGCGATAGTTTCATAGATGACAATGATCCATATGCCCGAAGTTCAGACGTCCCAAGTATTGACGATGATGAAAGTATGTCGTTTCGTATCTTGTTTCTTACAGTGTCTCGGTACTTTTAAAGTTAATGCTTATCTCTTCTACTTGCTTTGTGGATTAAAACTTCAGTTCTTAGTTATAATCTTCAGAGTTACTTTATATTACTTTGCTTAACGAGTTTGTTTTCGTTTAGCTTGATTCTCTGTACTAGTGTCTTTTGGTGGAGAAAACAGCACTTGTGTTGATCCTCATCTCGGGATTTTCTTGCATGAAATCAGTTTGGGAGTTTTTTTGTGTTTCTTTCTGCTACTGTACTTCTATTTATTGATAATATTTGTCTCTTTTGCAGTAACTATTAAGGAGAGAGCAGCTAAGACAAAGGAAAAGAAACAAAACAAAAAAGGTGGAGAAGGAACATCGGCTAGAGCTGATGACTGTGCCAGTGAGGATTCCGTAAAAATGCTTAACAACGATAATGACCACAAGATCCCAAAGGTCTTTTCTTCAGAGGCTCCTTTGCCTTCAAGGGTCACGAGTTCAAAGGCAAGAAGTTCAACTTTGGAAAATGGTGAGACTGATGCCAATTGTGAGAAGACATCAGAAGCAACAACTGATACGGACAAAACTCTGGATAAAAGGTAAGAGAGCTTCACTCACTACAGACCGGTTTTAGTATTGGTTATTTTGAAGTTTTAACCTTCTGTTTAATATGTTAGGGAGGATAAGAACAGCTCTGAAGTCCTTTCGAAGAAAAAACGAAACAAGGAATCAGAAAGTTTGTCTGAAAGTCAGAAGCCACCTAGTGACAAGTAAGTGGTACAATAAAATGAGACTATGTTACTTTCTAGCTAGTTATGATTAATTAACATTACCATTGTCTCTCACATGACAGGGCAATCGAATCATCAACTGATGTATTGCCATCTCAGAATGGTGACAAGTAAGTGTATAATAGAACGAGACTATGTTACTTTCTAGCTAGTTATGATTAATTAACATTACCATTGTCTCTCACATGACAGGGCAATCGAATCATCAACTGATGTATTGCCATCTCAGAATGGTGACAAGTAAGTGTATAATAGAACGAGACAATGTTACTTTCTAGCTAGTTATGATTAATTAACATTACCATTGTCTCTCACATGACAGGGCAATCGAATCATCAACTGATGTATTGCCATCTCAGAATGGTGACAAGTAAGTGTATAATAGAATGAGACTATGTTACTTTCTAGCTAGTTATGATTAATTAACATTACCATTGTCTCTCACATGACAGGGCAATCGAATCATCAATTGATGTATTGCCATCTCAGAATGGTGACAAGTAAGTGTATAATAGAATGAGACAATGTTACTTTCTAGCTAGTTATGATTAATTAACATTACCATAGTCTCTCACATGACAGGGCAATCGAATCATCAACTGATGTATTGCCATCTCAGAATGGTGACAAGTAAGTGTATAATAGAATGAGACAATGTTACTTTCTAGCTAGTTATGATTAATTAACATTACCATAGTCTCTCACATGACAGGGCAATCGAATCATCAACTGATGTATTGCCATCTCAGAATGGTGACAAGTAAGTGTATAATAGAATGAGACTATGTTACTTTCTAGCTAGTTATGATTAATTAACATTACCATTGTCTCTCACATGACAGGGCAATCGAATCATCAATTGATGTATTGCCATCTCAGAATGGTGACAAGTAAGTGTATAATAGAATGAGACAATGTTACTTTCTAGCTAGTTATGATTAATTAACATTACCATTGTCTCTCACATGACAGGGCAATCGAATCATCAACTGATGTATTGCCTTCTGAGGATGGTGAAGCAACTCCATCAAAGAAAAAGAGGAAAAGAGATAGGAAAGAGGACACTAAAGAGTTGAAGAAACAAGCTATCGACAATGCCGAGTGAGTCACATCTTACCTTTTAGGTAGAAATTTCAGTTGAATATTATAGCCTGTGAATGGTATGATCTTGAGACAAGCTACTGCTAAAGAGTTGTCTCTTTCGTCTTTTGTATCTTTGGTTTATTGATATGTGCAAAACATTTTTATTTCTATGATGAAAAGGAACACGGAGAAAGAATTTGGTACGAAGAAACTACCAGAGAACTCATCAGATGAAGTGAAAATTGAAGAGATTGAAAAAGGAAAGGTAGATGGAAAAGTAGCGGTTCAAGGGAAAAAAGTGAGTATTTTTTTCTTTTTAAATGCAATCTGAATGCGCTGTCTCAAATCCAGTTTCTTGAAAATGATTGATGCTTGTTTCAGGTGAGCATCCTCTATATTGCGAAGCTAAAAGACACAGGCAAATTGATTGAATCAAACTTGGATGAAGGTCCATTCGAATTCCGCTTAGGTAAAGATTTATTAGATATTACCATTGTTGTTTCCCCCATCCAAAAACTTGGATGAGCTTCGTTTTCTTTTTTTTTCTACCATATATTAATGATAATGTTGCTTGCAGGTGAAGAAAAGGTCATAAAAGGTCTCAGCATTGGTGTGGAAGGTATGTACAGTGTCTTATCCAGTAGATTATTTTGATTGAAACATTCATAAAGTTTGATATCTTTCATCTCCAATTCTCAGGGATGCGAGTTGGTGATAAGAGAAGACTCATAATTCCGCCGTCTCTCGGGTATGTCATTATGGTTTCAGTTGTGACTATGTCTAATTGTCTACATGATTCATTACTCTAACTCAACCTGTTTTGTTTCTTTTTGGTTGGATGTGATAAAACACAGGTACTCAGAAGAGAGATTGAAGAAGGAATCTGTGCCTAAGAATGCGTGGTTAGTCTATGAAGTGGAGGCAGTAAAAGTCCAATGATATATGGCATTGGCTCTTGTCATACAAAAGCTTAGGCTCTTTTTTTGGCTCCGAGTCATCTACTTGTCTCATGCCTTTAGGGAAATGTTAGTTTGGCTCATCCTGCCTCCGGTTTTGATTCCTTTTTGGGGGATTTCTAGCATTTCTCATAACTCCAAACACTAACTCAAAACTCTTCTGATTGTTTTAAGTTAATATTGGTTATGGTTATATTATAAGTGATTCTGTCAACTAGATGGAAAGTTGCTTATGTTGAGTTTGATTCTGATTCAGTCTCTTCCTCTCTACTCATCTGCAATCTAATTACTTTTCACTTTGATCATTCTTCTCATAAGAATCTAAATCCGTGGGACAATATATTGTTAATGTATAAACTTACTAGTATTTTGGCCTGTGCTATGCACCAGCTTTGGCGATTGAAAAAATAGAATTATTTATATAATTGATAAAGAAAACTTTATAAATAATCTATGCCACAAAATCGGTGCATAATGTAGTACCTAAAATGAAATTGAGAAAAAGATCTCAGAATACAATTCTATAAATATGAAAACTGGCACAGAAAAAAACCCAGAAAACTACAGAGTAGACATAGAAACAAACCCATAAAATGCCCAGAAAATTACAGATCTATAAATATGTGATAGTAACCCTAAAAAATACACAGAAATCTAAAATATTTAATTTATTACCTATTTGAAGACGTAACTGAATCTATTTTTTTCTTCCAGATTTCATATCTATATACATGATGGTGATGAGTGGTGAAAGTGGGAAGTTAAAATTAGGGATCGATAGCAAGGGGAAACTAAAATCTATATAATAACTTAAAGAAGCTTTTTGGGACTCTGAGGTTACCCACGTAAGCTTTTCTAAGAGTGTTTTTGAGTGGACACGTGGCAATAACTTTTTTTAGTTTTTTTTTTTGTTTTCATGCGTAGTCTCTTTATATATTTCTCTGCAATCGCTTTTATTTCTTTAACTACGTAAATTCATCAACGTTTCAAGTCCATTCGACTTCAATTCCTTTGGTTTTGTTTTCGCATCTCGATTCATTGATCCAGCGTCTTCGATTCCTTTGGTTTCTTTTAAGATTCTCTTCTCTCAACTCAGATTGTTACCAAATATTCCTAAGCGAGTTGGCAAAAATGGCAAAGGTGAAAATTGTTAAAAGATTGCCAAAAATTGTTTATTTGTTGATCTTTTATCCCTTATTTGATAAAAAGATTTTCTCATTTTCTTTTCATAAATCTCGGTTTTAAAAAAAAAAATTGGGGTTGGTCAAAATTCGGATCTGGATTTCTATCGATTTGTGATGATCCTGTTCTTAACATGGTACGCAACGAATCTTGGTTTTGGTTTGCAGGATTTTTCTAATTGGTACCAAATCTTCCCGCGAAGAAGATGCAGGGATATGCAGAAGTAAGTTATTTTTTTCAGTCATTTGCTCGAATCCGCTTCAAACTAAGATCTTTTTTTGAGTTTGTTGGTTAGAGTTTAATTATATATTCGAATAAATATGAGTTAGGCGTTTTTTGTGTTTTGATTGTTGCATCTGTAGCTAAACAAAAGCAAGAACTGAGTGACGACGCAATTTCAAAGGAAGTTTTGGAAATTAGCGATGGCCCAACCAGTCGTGAAGAAAGATACGATCACAACGATGAGTGTATGTCCTGATCTTTTTTTTTGTTCTCCCTTTCTTAATTTAGGATTTTTTTGTTCGAAATATTTGGTTTGTACAATTTTTGAGTTTTGTTAGCGTTATATTTTGGCTTTGTTTTTCGTTTTCACACACACTTTCTGAGTTCGCAGTATATCATCTAACAGAGCTGCGATTTGTGTTCTCTTCTACAATCTATTGTAAATCATCCGATTCAATTCAAATTCTCTTGCTATGTTGCCTCGTCTCCCACTTTATCTGGATAAAAGAATGCCACACATTACTAAGCCTCTTCACTTTATTAAGTTTTTGGGTTTCTGTTTAAAATGTATAGCATGACTACGATTCAGGTTTCGAAGTGAAGGTTTGAAAGTGGCTTCTAAATTAGTTGAATTCTAACAAAGGTATGCTTTTATAAACGACTGAACTATCTATTTCGTTTGTCTCCACTGTTTTCCTATTTGATTTTCCAAGATCGTAGAACTGCCTGGATTGAGTTTGAATATTTGATTTCAGATCTCTGAACTGCCTCATCTTTTACCTCTCACAAACCCTTAACCTCAGTTTTCCAAATCACTCAAATAGCTCTTTATTTTTAATGCCTGCTATGTAATCCCAGATCAGTGATTCACTGTTCCATATTGTTGCTCATAAATTTCAGGAAAGCTAATATGAATACTCAAAGTTGAACGTGATGGTGAAAATGTTGTACTTGAGAGATGACTCGATGGCTGGCTTGGAAAGGAGTATTTCAAGATAATAAAAACAGAATTTGTTCATCGACGGTAGAGTCAGAAATGGTAAAAAGCTTCTCATCTTTTTAGTTTAGTTGTTGTTAAAGCCGAAAAAAACATGGTCTATGGCAACCAATACTCATGAAGCATGTCTCTCAATTCATTAAATCTGCATTTCAAATTTCTAATCATTCTCTTTACCGGCATATTCTAAAAAAGATAGAGAAACTGATAATTCTCTAAAAGTTCCAGGGATATTAACAGTTCAGGGTGCAATAACATAAGCTTGCATGAAACAAAAAAGTTCAAACTTCCCTAATCAATAAAGAATCACAAGATTGTGTCTCAATGAAAGAGGTAATCATGAGTTCACTTCGCACTAGCACTTGATGTGGGTTATTAAGAAACAAACTAACATACTTTATGCATATATATACTACCATAAACCAACAAACACGTAAGCATTTTCATGGTGAAAAAGATACTAAAAGCTTCTTTGGTCATGGTAGCTGATTCAATCAATCAATTGAATACAACTCTTCAATACTAAAAGATACACGTATGCTTTGTTTAATTGTCTTATTGCTTCACGTCTCTGGAGTATCGTACAAACTAACTCAAGTTAAGCGTCTCTTATCTTCCGTCTTTGGCAGATTCATTTGCTGCCTTTTTTCTAAAACATATGTACGAGTGAACTCATTTAAGAGAAGCTTCTCCGACAGCAGACCAAAAAGAAAGGAGAAAAACATGTTCGTTTTACCTATATTCAGTTTCTCATGCACAATCTGTGTTTCTGTGTGTCACTCATCCTATATGTAGGTAGGAAAGATGAAGGACGCTACGAACTTTGAGAAAGGTACATGCAATGTCAAGTGTACACCCCATACTAATTACTTTCTTTGAAAGTTGTCATACAGAGGAATTGTCTCAGCCACTTCTGATGGAATAATGAAGGGAAAAAGAAAACTTCGAAGGTTCCGTAAAGGATCTTCAGATCTTCAAGAAAAACTTCTGAGATATAAAATGTCGTTCTCATTTACAATTATTTGGTGGTGAATCTCGCAAAGCTTCAAATCGTATTTGTTAAGGGTTGTTTTTGTCACAAACAAATGAGAGAATATGCACATAGTAAAAACAAAAAGTTTAAATTTTTTTTTTTTTTAGTTTAAATTATTTAAGCTTTTGGATTTTAATCGAGGATTGAATAAAAAAAGTTAAATAGAAATTCATAGCAAGCTAAAACCACGACGACGAAGAAAATAAACTCAGAAATGGATTAGAAATGAAAAGTCGAGACTGTGTACAGACTACAGACAATAGCGAAGGAAAGAACAAAGAAAAAAAATATTAATATTAATAATCAAATTTAAAATTCGGTTGACAAGAAAAAAGAAAAATTAAAATTAGCAACAATAATATTGCACTTTACATTACATTATATATTTACCATTTTTATGGTAATATATCTAATGTTGTACCAAATGTAATTTTTTTACAAAATATGTATATACCAAATTATTAACTCACAAAAAACCAGAAATAATAAATACAAATTATCTTAACAGTTCAACTTATTAAAAGATATAGTATTTTAAGTCAAATTACCAAATAAAAAGGTTACAAAGTAATTCACAAAATGAAATTCTAACAAATTTTAAATTATTATTTTATTTGTTTTATATAATTTAGTTAAATTAAAAAGATTGAAATAATAGAAAATAAAATAAGTGTATAACTTCATCCGAATATGAGTTTTTAAAATCTCTGTTTCTAGAATTCCATATCTCTCTCTTTTTCATTTTTCTAATTAAAATTTTGATCAGAACCTCATCTAAAACCTTGAAATAATCATTAAACCATTTTATTTTTTATTCCAAATTATTGTCCTCAATACTCGCTAAAAACCTAATGCTAAAAAACTTTTATTGGTGATGGTTTAACAATTATACCTATCATCTACACATATATCAATATTAATATTATTTTCAAATGAACACTAAATCAAAAAAATATGTTACAAAAAATACATAGATCATTTACCCGCGCGTAGCGCGGGATATCATCTAGTATTTTTTAAAAATATAATTTTTTATATCCATATTAAGTTTGGGAAAATGACAAAAAAACCTTGAACTTTTCGAAAGTTGCCAAAAAATACCTAGACTATAGTGTGCGCCAAATAATACCCGAATTTTATTTGACTTTTACAAAAACCCGTAAACTTATCTTTCACCTGGCCAAAAAAAACCTCGTTAAACTCTCTAACAGAACCAAGTTAAGGTGTTAACTAAACCGTTTAATACACCGTTTAGTGAAACGACGTCGTTTTTAAAATTAAAAAAAAAAACAGCGTGAACTAAGGTTCGAACACAGGTTGTTGAGAATTGCTGATGGGGTATAATGCCACTGGGAGAGTGCGTATTAATCATTAAATGCCCCAACGTAATTGTACATAAAAGTAATGAAGTCCGTTTCTTTTAAATGTATCAAAGCTGCCTGTGCGATTCCCAAATCAATCAACCCTAATCTCATAAAAAATCTCAAATCGATTTGAGAAGAAAACGTGATGGTGAGGACACGAGGCGGATGATTATCCCATGGGAACAAGTCGCCGGAGGTGAGGAGATCGAAGCGTGGGCGAGAAAATAATTTGCGTTGGTCGCGGCGGCTGACGGTGAAAGGAGGAGGTACGGGTTCAGCAGCTTCGAAGAAGAAGAGAACAAAAAAATCAAAGAAGAAGCAGATTGAATTTAGTGGAGAGGAGGAGATACAGGCTCATAATGAAGAAGACGATTATCCACCTGAGGATGGAGAGAATTTTTTGGTTTTTGTTTTCTCTGTTGCTTTTGTGTTTTGCAAACATGAGTTGTTGCTAAAACTATTCGTTGTTTGCAGTTTCATTTCCATGGATGATCCTCAACATTTGCCATTTAATTTTAATGAATTATCCCGAACATTTGCAGTTTCATTTCAATGTATTATCCTCAATATTTGAAGTTTCTTTTCAATCTGTTTATTTGATTCATTCTTCAAACACGAACCAGACAAAAATAAAAGAAACTAATTTTATTACGTTTAAGTAGAATTATGTTGGATCATTTAATGACTAATACGCCAGTCTCCTTGTGGCATTGTACCCCTTCCGCATCTCATAACAACCCGTGTTCGAACCTTGGTTCATGCATTTTTTTTAAGTTTAGTTATTTACTAAAACGACGTCGTTTCACTAAACGTTTAGTTAACACCTTAACTTGGTTCTGTTAGAGAGTTTAACGGGTTTTTTTTTGGCAATGTCAAAGATAAGTTTACGGGTTTTTGTAAAAGTCAAATAAAATTCGGGTATTATTTGGCGCACACTATAGTCTGGGTATTTTTTGGCCATTTTCAAAAAGTTCAGGGTTTTTTTGGTAATTTTCACTATTAGGTTTCATTCAAGTTCAAATGCCAAAAAGATACACATTACCAAATGGTAATTAACCCAAAAGCCAAATCCATAATACATATAAAAGTAAAAAATTAATCGCGGGTGAAAAAAAAGAGAAGAAAATTTGTTTGGAGGACACATGTCGATCACAGAATTGTCAACTGACTTCTGTTTTATATAATAAAAGATTAATTTAAGGGACGTTTTCTTTTTTTTTCTCGATGTCAAAATTATAATTTTTATTACATTCAAACTGAATTATAACGAAAAAGTAAAGAAGTTTAAGCTCTGCATTCTTGATCATATGCTTCATTGCCTTCGCCTTATCTGTCAATCTTGTATTGCCTTATCTGTCAATCTTGTATTGCCTTTTTGTTTGGGAGTTTTAAATTTTTCCCGTTACGCATTCGAAAGCCAAAGAGTCATGCGATCCATCTGTTACATCACATAACCTTCGATTTGATCAGAACTCTCCTAAAGAAAGATATATGCATTTCCCTAATTGTAATAAAAAAACTATGCTTGTAGTTGATTTGATCTTCTGAGTCACTTGATATTTTCCTCTGTATGCTTCCATGGTGGTTTTCGTGGTGGTTGTTGTCTCCATAACAAATCCAAAATGATTTCTTTAAATCTTCGAGATAATACCATTAAATCAGGGTAAACTTCGGTAATCACCACAAACCAAACAAAGGATGTTAGATTTGACAAAGTCTCGGCCACTTGTGTCGGAATAACATCGGCTTGACTGCCGAAAATGGTCTCCACCACGGAAAAAACAGAGGACGAAACGAAGACGTCGAGATCGAATCATTATTAGATTTTCTTTTTCTTCCTTCAATGGTGGCCATATATGTTGAATCACCACATAAAATGGAGATTTAGTGATCGAAAAACCCAGGAATTGGACATGAATTGCGGTTTCGATTCCATTAGAGCAAGTAAGAAAAAGGCGTAAAGATTAAGTTTTCGAATCGACATGATTATTCTACTATCTATATGGAATTGGTTTGAAATAAAAAGAAATGATGGCGAAAGGGAAAATGGAAGTACCAGACCGACGCCGGAGATTAGCGCCGACTGGGAAGCAAAGAAGAAGTTCGTCGCCAAACAATGGCCTTCGACAGAGAAAGAGCGGTTATCAAACCACTTATTCCTGATCGTCCTAGGGACGTTTTCTTTTTAGATTTATATTTCTAAAGATATTTTTATCTAACTTAAATAAGAATAATTGCTATATACCCTAATGTATATACATTTTAAAAGTAATTATACAAAATATCACCAAAATGTCTTTGAAAAAAAAAACAGTGCATTGGCTAGTATATAGTTATATGAACTTTACATATAGCTATTATTAATTTATGATATTAATGGAATTCTATATTTACATAAGATTTTTCTAAAATTTATTATTTTATTAAATTATGTCATGTTTAAAAGGGTCAACTTGCTAGTAAATCAAAAATTATGAAGTATTTAGGTAGTGTTGTAAACGTGTTTTGTCAACACATTAGGTCATTATCCATTATAATAATTTATTATTAATCTTGTAAAATATCTCACTACTACCGACTTACTACTCCTCTATATAAAGGAGGATTTGTGCTTTGAGAGACACACGAAACAGAACAAGAAAAATGAGAAGTAATGATTATATAAAGTAACAACTTCTATCCTCTCTCTTTATGTCTACATCCTATCTTGCTCAACAATAATTATTTAGTCTTTCTCTTTCACAAATATTTACTTTGTTATAAATATAATTCATAACACGTTATCAACACGAGTGCTCTTATACCGAAAATGTGGGTTTTAAATTATGTTCAAATTTATTCTCTTATTCTTTTTATTTTATGTTCATGCGAAAAGAATGGCACTGCCTTCTCCGAAATGATCGCATGGTAGACTGTGTCTCCTCAGATCATATTTTAATGGAGTGAAAGGTTAAACCTCCTCCTTGATCATTTTATGGAATGGTAGGTTAAACCTCTTCCTTGATCAAATATTTATGGAATGGAAGGTTATACCTCCTCCTTGATTTTATGGTAGGCTATGCCTCCTAAATTAAATTAATTTATTACAATTTAATTATTCTGAAATTTAAATTTCGCATCTAAATTCATGCTATTAAATTTTTGCATTTTATTTCTGTCTTAATTCAGTATTTATTTTCTTATAAATAATTCTATTACTATAATAATATGATAAATAAATATTTGACTACATAATTATTAAATTTAACTTTTTCAACGGTCACAAAAGTAATTTTTCAAAATATTTTTACTATTCAAACGGCTAGTACAACGGTTATGAACAGTAATTTTTGATCTATAAATATACTCATTCTTCATTCATTTTATTCCATCCTCTCTCATCAAAGTTTTCATCAAATATTCTTCAAATAATTTTTATTTTTGGAAAAGAAAAGGAAAAGAAAAGAAGATGATTCGCATATTATTAACTTTATGTGCAATTGTTATTTTTGCTTCTATTTTTGGTCTCTTCGTTGGAGATTTTACTCCCGAAGAATTTATCATTACCGTTGCATTATAATTTTATGCATTAATATTTCTTGTAATCGCTTTTCTCATTAATTGTTTATCTTAAGAAATTAAAACAAATGTGCTAATAAAAAGGGTTTATGCCTCTGCACTTATTTTTGCTTTTCCGCAAATTTAAATTATGTCTTGTATTATAATTTTTTTTTAAATTTCATATTTAAATTATGATATTTAATCATGCTTTAAATTTTTTTATACAGTCATTATGTCAAACTTGGCAAAGCTCGAAATCAATGCCCTTGAGATAACGGGAAACAATTACATGACATGGGCAGTAAGTGCAAAAATGCACTTAAGAGGAAACAGGCTCCTTGAAACCATTGATAAGTCGGAAACGACGTCGGATGAGAAAAAAGCAAAGGCCATGATATTCCTGTTCCACCATATTCATGATGGTTTAAAAGCCGAATATATCACAAAAGAAGATCCTGCAGATCTATGGCAATCATTGAAGGAAAGGTTTGATCACCAGAAGTATGTGATCTTACCAAAATCCAAACACGAGTGGATCAATCTCCGCTTCCAGGATTATAAAAGTGTTAGTGAATTTAATTCTGCAATGTTTGGAATTACATCGAGAATGATATTATGTGGAGAGGAAGTAAGTGATTATGATATGATAGAGAAAACACTCTCCACCTTTCATCCTGAAAACGTAATCCTGCAACAACAATATCGAGCAAAAGGATATACTCGTTATTCGGAGCTGATGCAAGTACTCCTTGTTGCGGAATAAAACAATGAGCTCTTGACATTAAACCATCAAGCTCGTCCAACTGGATCTGCACCATTACCAGAAGTGCATGCTGCATCGTCCAGATACAATAATTGGCAAGGGCGTGGACGCGGACGCGGTAGATACCGAGGTCGTGGTCGTGGACGAGGACGTGGACAAGGACGAGGAAGAGGATTCCGTCAAAGTAACTCAAGTTCTGAAAGATATCATAAAAAGTTCCCTAAAAATGATGATAATCGGGAAGTGAAAAAACAAACTGCAAATGCCTGTTACAGATGCGGCATGAAGGGGCATTGGGAACGTGTCTGTCGTAGTCCATAACATTTTGTCGATCTGTACTAGAAATCACAAAAGACAAATGAAAAAGAAAGTGAAGTCAACTTCATATCAAATGAACCCGAATCTTCTTCACATGGCCTGAATGATGACACTCATATCGACATTACATATTTCATGATTGATCCCGAGAACATCAACTAATAATGAAAAAATCCAAGTGATATGGTTATCTTTTTTTTTTAAGAATAAAAGTTGAATCGTTTTAATGTATTATTTACCCTTTTGTAAAATAGTTTTTGATATAATATAAGTGTTTCTAAGTTTTTGTGTTCCTATTTGAATATTTACTAATATATGTTTTATGATTCAGAAAATGTCAAAATTTGAGATTGAAGATGGAGATATATGTCTTGCAGATAGTGCTACAACGCACACGATTATTAATAATAAAAAATATTTCTCTTATCTCAAAATGCATGATTCCGCTGAAAGCGTGAGTACTATATCAGGTAATGCAAAAATCATTATGAGCTCTGGAAGAGTCAATTTTTCAATGCCAAGGGGAACAAAGTTCGAAATTAATGGTGTATTATACTCCCCAAAGTCTCACCAAAATTTGTTGAGTTTTAAGATATCCGTGGAAATGGATATCATATTGAGACTATGAGTAGAAATGGCATTGAGTATATTTGCATTACATCGGAAAGGAAACATATATTGGAAGAATTAAAAATGTTGTCCTCCGGATTATATTGCACAAAAATAAATATGATTGAATCATATATTACAGTAAACTCAAAGTTTACTAGTACGTTTAAAGTCTGGCATGAAAGGCTAGGACATCCTGGTTCAATCATGATGCGAAAAATTGTACAAAACTCTAACGGCCATCCGTTGAAAAACGAAATTTTTTTGCAATCGGGCGAATTTTTATGTAATGCATGTTCTCAAGGAAAACTTATAACTCGGCCATCACCAGCTAAAATTGGGAATGAATCTCCTGTATTTCTAGAGAGAATACATGGTGATATATGTGGACCGATACATCCACCTTGCGGGCCACTTCGGTATTTTATGGTATTAATTGATACATCTAGTAGATGGTCACATGTGTGTCTTTTGACCACAAGAAATACGGCATTCGCAAAATTCATTGCCCAAATAATCAGGTTGAAAGTACAATTCTCTGATTATGCCATAAAGAAAGTGAGACTTGATAATGCTGGTGTATTCACTTCAAAAGCATTTGATAATTATTGCATGTCAATGGGGATTGATGTTGAGCATCCATTTCGGGACAGCACCTCAGATACTCTCATGAGACCAAAGATGGGCTCATATAATCCTCAGTGGCGAAATGACGAAATTGCCATTAATGAAAAGTTATTTTCGGATTTTAAGAGTTAAATATAATTGAATCAGTAGGTGTTCAACGAAAACACGGTGGCTCAGTGGTTACGAGCGGCGCGCACACGCACGCACCCAGGCGCGCGCCTAGGGATCGAATCCCTATATGCGGAGTAATACCAGGGTATACCAGGATAATACCAGGGTATACCAGG